>WOFM01002058.1:0-82707 GCA_011428145.1 Ericerus pela
TGTTGTTTACTTTTCAGTTTGATCGAAGAAGAGCAGCCCTTGATTCCGACGATGAATTCTGATGTGCCTCTATTATATAATCTAATTTATTTTCATCGTTTAACGTTAACCTAATTTTTTCCTACTTTTTTTGGTTTATTTTCGTATTACAATAAATGTTATTTAACATCAAATAAAAATCCAATAAATATAATTTTTAAATCGATCATTACTAGTAAAAAAGTTTTATTTACGATAAAAAAATGTACATAAAATTAATTAAGAAAAAAAAGGCGGTAAAATTTTAGCAAGAAAGTATGTTTTTTCAATACGTAAATACGTAAAAACTTAATACGGGAGAAGCATATATTGTTCCTTAAGTTAATGTTTCATAATTTGAAGCTTGCGATAATTCGACTTAATTATCGCGGTAAATATGGCGGAAAGGTGAGCTAAAAAAGTAAGCTTCAGTTCTTTGTCAAACTGCGGATGCTGAACCACTGGCTGAATCGTCGGGATCGTTATTAGACTTATGTTTCGAAGATGAACTGGGCGCATCTTTGGGGCACATCTCTTCCTGCATTTCCACGATTATTTTCAGTAATTCTCTACAAGAAGAGGAGAAAATGATTATCCGAGATACACAATATATGCGACGGACGAACGAAAATTTGTTGATGCTACTTTTACCTCACTAATCGTTCGGATGTTGATGTCATTGCGCGCACCTTTTCCGCGTAATTTGTGTTCGATGGTTGCTTTGCAACTTCGGTGGGCGAATACCTGGAGCAAGCTTCGGCAAGTGTCGTCACGCTTTCTTTTTGTAATTTGCATATTTCACTCTGAAAAAAAAAAAAAAAAATGCATTTGAAAGTACAATCAACGGATCGTAGTTTCATTTTGCTGTGGTATGTTGAAGTTAGCGACCAAGCGACGTAACCACCAGAAGGGTCGACGAATAACTTTCGACAAATTATTTGTTTTTATTCTGCTCGTTAAATACTTGAGACATTTACATGGGTAGACTGTAAATCTGGAATAAAATGTTTTCAATAATTTCGAATAAGAGGGGCACAAAAAACATGGGTAAAACTAAATAAATTTAAATTGAGGAACAGGTCAACGCAAAATGTGTTACTTAATGCATGATGCATAGATGTACTCTTTTCATGAGTATTTACTCTCTTTTCAGACAAAAAAAAGAAAAAAAGAACTCTTTCTTTGTTCCGAAATAAGAACGTTACTCTCTCATTTTTTTTTTGCATACTATTACTAACCGAATTTCCACCAAAAATAATGTTTTTTTTTTCTTTTCTTCTAATCGCAAATGTGAATGTTTGAAACAAACAAACGAAAATTAAAAAATTATCTTTCTACTTTTTTGCCTAGAGAAAAATCTGTACACCCTGACAATTTAATGCATTAAATTGTTCAACTTTTAAACTACTTTTAGATGTCCACTTCGCAACTTGAAATAATATTGATTGTACATATTTAGTAGGTACCAAGAGCTGTGACACCAAAACCAATAGGAAACTGCGACAAATTTCGAATCTCGAATAGGATAATTTTCCAACAAGATGTTGAACAATTTAGACAATTTCAAATCGATCTACTGACTATGAATAATTGAACATCTAACGCCTAATCAATGATGAAAACTGTCCAGTTGGTAAAAATAAGTAACTTCCTGAAGAAGCACATGTGAAATTTTGTTTGATAGAAAAACAGAAAAGCGAGTGGTGTTTCAAAATAAGAAGTAGTTGAAAACCACTAGTAGAGGAGTGAGAAGATGAGAAAATGTTATCCATTTTATGGTTGGCAACTGAGAATTGTTGAGGCGTACTCTGTCCTTCTTTTGAATTGTCTTTAACTATAAATTTTCAAGTAATTACGAATAAACTTTCAAAATTTCAACATTGTCCTATTACCAAAATCTATATCAGTGATTAATTTTTTACTAATAAATTGTCAAGATAAAAAGGCCTGGATTAAAAATACACAACACTTTCTTGAAAAAACAATATTGCAGGCCATACCCTTTAGAACAGACGTAGGCAAGATTTGGAGAAAAAAAAAAGTATAAGTTAGGTTAAAAACGAGTTTTTAAAAAATACGCTTTTATAATTTGAAGAAAAAATAACGACGAAAGAGAAAATAAAATTTCTCACTTTCTTCTCTGAGACAGAACCAAACAAAGATTGAAAAAACAACTGATAAAAACGGATATAAGTTTATGTGTGCGTGTGTCGCAGCGCGTGAAATCAGCGCTGAAGTTGGTCATTCGGTGTACTTCAACAAATTGAGTGAATAGAATAAAAGCGTATAAAAAGAGAAGATAAAGCAAAAAATTAAAATATAAATTAAATTATGGGAGAGGGATAGAAGTAGTTGTAAGTGTACCTATAACCTCACCAAAGTAATATCATGTGCCCAGGGCAGCATCCAAGGGGAAGGAGTGTTCGGGTGTCACACCGCCAAGGCTTTAAAAACAATTCTAAATACGATTGGTAGGTCACCACTAGAGTAGGAACTATTACATGTTCTACAATACAAAAAACACGAAAAATATAATTTATTATTTTGTCAATTAATTAAATTTCCCCTTTCGCTCTCCCAGAGGTGAATCCTACGTGTAGCCCTGCATGGGCGTGCATGTTTGTAAAAATTACCTACAATAATTGTGCGGTTCACGAAAGCACCTAAAAAGTTACGCTGCCCGCAGCTCAAAGAAGGTTGCCTGGGCCGGCGTTAGAAGGCATGAACTGTGCCAAATGATTTTTCTTCTTTCGAACTTATCTTTAGAGTCTGATAAAAATTTAGTCAGTATTAATTAATTCCTAATGTACATTGAAGTCAAGTTTTACTTGCGTAGTGTAAACGTTAATTCCTGGTAAAATATAAACTCAAGCGGAAAAGTGGCCATGCACTGATATAAATTTTGAAATATGGTCTATTTTGCGTATTGTTTGATAGCCATCTAAATTAGGGAACCATTAATAGTGAATATGTATTGATGATTTCTGAAAAGATGAGTACCAGTTTAAACAAGAAATTAATAACGCAATCACCTGGGAAAAAAAAAAGACTGGATAATAGAAAAATTTCAAGTATTTTGTTCATAATTTCTTGAAAATTAATTTTTCAAGCTGTTTTTTTTTTCAAGTTTTACAAAATTTCTAAAATGGACCGAGTAAGTCCCAAAAATTCTTATTCGTCAACTATAGAACTGGTATCATTTTCTTATATTATCATTCACTTTTTCTTGTTTTTTTAACCACTTTTTATTTTAGACTCGATTAGGACCGGTTTTATTTCCGGGTCTACACGGTCTCAAGTCCGAGACGAAAAAATTTGTGGCTACAAAAAGGGGCGAAATTTGATTTTTACAACTGGGAATCGGGTGAAAAAATAAGGCTGCAAAAATATTATAGTCCGGGAAGGCAAAGTACTAAAAATCGGCTCTGGACTCGACTATTTTTCATGTTTTTCTATTTGAGAAAAATTTGAATGTTTCGACAAAAATTTGATATGTACTTATTTTCACACACTGGATGAGAGTTTTCAATATTATTTTGGCGTTAAATATTAAATGTCCTTATATTCGTAGCCGATAGGCCAACTTGAAATTGTACATCACCAGAATTTCTTATTTATGAGTTGTTCAATTCGGAATTCAAAATTGTTGGTGATTCATCATTAATTTTGGAGTTGACTAAATAGTACTTCATGGTAGGTATGTATAAGCAACATTTTTGAAACCAACCCGTGAATCTCTAGACGTAGTTTAAGGGGAAAAAATTTTTTACTAATTTGACGACATACATATGAGGTCTTAATTTTTCTCTGAAATCGATCGATCTCAAACCCCGTCAACTGTTTTTCAATTATTCTTGGACTTGGTCACTACATCATGAAAATCTTAATGGTGTATAGCAAAGCACAAAACTCGAAATTACGAAACAGATGGCAAAATCGAGACCTACTTTCGATAACTGACGTTCTTTTTTCGAATGGTTCACTTTATCGTCGCCCGTTGACTTGCTCTGCAATCAGAATGTGAAATATTTCATTGAAAATCGAAAATTCTGCGCAGGTAAACAAATTTTAGACGGCCAAAATATTTAATTTAATACAGTTCAATTATACGAAGCACTGTCTGCGTGGCGTAGTGGTCATGTGCTTGGCTTTGCGACTGAAAGGTTGCGACTTTGAGAACGCTGGCCGCCACATTTCTAACCCAAAACAGAGATATATTAATTTCGGTTCTATTGGTTCTTCCAGCGCGATTCATGCTGGCAGACCATGGAATATCTCTTCTTGAACCTCGGTAAATCAATGGTCATGTAGCCGAAGCTCAATATAAGAAAATTATACGAAACTCGCTTATCGATTTCGCGAAAAAGAAATGTTTATTAAATTTTTAAGAAGTTGAGAGATACGCTTCAAAATTTTCTTTGAAAATTCACAGCAGCAGAAAAAACGCTATTCTAGAATAATTATATATATTGAAAATGATTTTTAAGTAGGTTTTTTTCAGAAAATATACTTAATACGCTGGGTGCGGTATTAGCCCCTAAGGTTGGGGTGGATATGTTTTTCGTTTCCCAACATCAGGAAAATTTTGGTACCAATAATTCATATTCATATCATCATTATAATAAACGTAAAAACCCAATTTTTTAAGACAAAATTCAACGAAAATTAATCAGACAAAATTCAAGGCGCATGAATCAACTACAAATGTTTCGTTGTTTCCATTCTAATAATGAACTGATCAGTGTTGCCAGGCCAGTACAAGCCAAAGCGCCGCAAAATGGTACTTTGGCTTGTATATATATGTATTCTGTTTTAACTAGTCGCAATTTTCGTCCAATAAGCGTAGTTCAACGAGGCCATTTTATTCGCTTAGAACACGCAAGTTTACAAGCCGCTAATAAAGTTGCCAGGTGTAACTGCTCGAGGCAAGTGAAAATGAGCTAGTAAAATTGCCGGGCTTCTGGTTGCGCGAAATTAAACTGATTCAACTTTTCAGGCTACTTGCGTAAAATATCTATACAAATTTAGAAAATCACTGATAAAATTTAGACTGATAGACCAAATTTTTGAGGAAAAAATATTTGAATGATGAAATTTATAATGAATAAATAACTGTAAGTAAGTTTGCTGTTATTTTATTTATCATTGTAATTGCAAATATAAATAACTATTGAAAAGCAATCGTGTCATTACTTGACCACTTATTCATTTTGAAAATTTTTTTAAATTCAGTTTTAATATAATTCGTATTATAAATTTCAAAAACAGAATTACAGGAGTTGAAATTTAACATATAAATTGTGAATGATGTAATATAATAAGCACTTTATCATTCCCTGCATCAAATATTCATTTGCCTCATGTGATCAGTCATAGGATATTAAAAGGCGCAACAATGTTGGCATTTTTAGTTGCGCTACTTGACTAGCCTGAAACCAAGGTAGTAAAATGACCTGGTATAAACTAGGCTATAATCACAAAATTTGGTACAAACACTTGTACTAAGCCGAAGACTAGACCTATTGATTTTGTGGCAGATTGGCCAGATGGTACTTTTCATTTTTATTTTGGTCATAAAAAATGTAAGTTTAGAATATGCACAAAATTTGAAACAAAATTTATTATGATTTATTTTAGCATGCTACCAATTTTTGTGTGAACTGACTAGACAGTACTTCCAATAAAGCTGTTTTTTTTTCTTCAAGTTTGACTATGCCTGCTATCCTTTGTATTAATGAATTTTAATTTTATTAAATAAACGTACACATTTAATTTTTCATACATGGGTAACACTGCTAAATTTTTTGAGTCTGGGTAAACACGAACCATTGCTGATGGGTGTTATTTCTACCAGCTTGGGTGAGGCATTTGTATTCAAATGATTCAGTGAATCATGCAAAGTGGTATAGAAATACAGGTCTCAGTTATCGGATTTTTTTATCATTAAAGTTAATGGAGACTGGAGAGTGGGAATTTTTCATTTTTCAATTTACATTTATCAAAAAATTAAGTACCCTAATTTATTTTGTAGATTATTGATGTAATGTCGAATTTAAGTTTAATATTTTATGAAAATAATATTAGCTTGTGGTGTCCAAAAAAACTTCGTCATATTTAAAATAGCCCAAGTACCTGTCCAACTCGTAGCTTAGTTGATGTGTTTGACAGGTCTGAAGTTAATTGAGTAGGTAAGAAGATACCTTTTCAGAATTCACTGATGTACTTTTAGTATTTGATGAACAGATTGAAAATGAAATGCCGGCTTCTTTCAGCTTTCGTGAAAATTTTTCAAAACTTTCTTCACTTTCAATAACACTTTAATATTTTTATCATCTTCATCAAAACTGATATTTTTTTCAAGTTAAGATGAAATCTTTGTACAAAAACATTGTGAATATTATAAAGTATTAATATTAAAAAAAGAAATGAAAAGCCGACTTTATATTTTCTAGTTTCGGCTTTGCTAAATTTTCATATATTTTTCCTCACTATAATAATAACATCGAAAAATAAAAGAAAACCCAGGGAGTACGAGCAATCTTGTTCATATTCAGTACAGATCTGAGCAACTCCTCACCCAAACTGGTAGAAATAACAACACCCGTTGCTGACAATGAGAAAAAGATTTTTTGGTACTATCACACCATTTTTATCTCCTATATGTATTATCAGTAATAGAAGAAGAGTATTCTTATTTTGTTGACGTCATCCAGGCTAATCAGGTTTCTTGTCCAATTTATCAAGTGTTCAATGAGTTGACTATTTGACTGCTAATTTATCGGAATTTGTGGACAGTTATAAAAGAATTATAAATGTTTGAATAAGATCCGACGCGAATTACTTCTTTGAAAATAAAATTTTTGGCAATTACCCTAGGAAACTGATCTTGCAAATCAAAACCGATGCAAATTACATTTAAGTAAGCATGCAAAAATAGAGTAGAATTAATAAGCATAATTTATATATTTTCACTTATATTCCTCATCAATGAACACAGAATTGATTTCTATGATTATTGTTCCTCATCTTTGTCCTCACCAATCTATCAAATTTTAATTAATTCGCTGAACAGAGACATGTTAGACATCATTTTGAAAACAATGAACTTTACATTTTACATGCATATTTTATTTTAAATTATTTATCAAAAAATTCAAACGTAGAAAACATGGTTCTAAATATTATTTATCTTTTCACACAAAATTCATTTTAATAAAATTGTTATCAACTTTGTAGGAAAAAATATTATTTTTTCTAATTTTTGGCATTATACCAAGGTACGAAGGAGCTAAAAAAGAATTATCCTTACAAATGAAATAGGAGATGAACCACTAATCAGAAACAAACAAATAAAAAAAGGAAAAGGCAATGAAATAATAGCTCTGTTTGATAGGACTACACCAACTTACTCTAACCTACACCAGGAGGATGATTCCACAACTTTAGGAATGTTATATGACTTTACCCAAGTTTTACTTGAATATTTGTGGAATATTCCTACTGGTGTAGCTTGGTGTGAGTGAATGTAATCCTATCAAACAGAGCTAATAACGTCACGGTTCTTAAAAATCTCTCTCTTTACAACTGTTCCTGGAGAAACAACAAATTTGGTTTAGTGTTAGGGTGAGTGTGTTGAATCATGAATACAATCAAGTACACCAGCACACTAACAAAACAAGCATGGTTTTTCATTTTGTTTACATTTTTTACTTTTTGTTGCACATGACGTCATCTGTTTACTATGTACCTCAGGTTAAACATTTCTGAAGTTAGAACCAGCTTATAACCGAGCCATGTTGAGGTATAAATACATGCAACAATGAATGAACACAGGGAGTTTATTATTATAATGGAGTTGAATGCGACAAAATTTATGAAGAAATGAGTATCACTCTCGTTCAAGCAATTTACGAGAAATTTCTGAAATAATATTCCTTTTATTCCACGCAACAAGCATAGCTAAGGCTCTTTATTAGCAGGTATATGCATGAGGGTGATAAGAAATGAGCCGCCATCTTGTATTATTTGATTTTAATTGAATTTTACGAGCTTTGTTTGATAGGATTACACTAACTTACACCAACCTACACTAGTGGGGATATTCCACAAATATTCAAGTAAAACTTAGCACAAAGTCGTATAACACTCCTACATTTGTGGAATTGTTCTCCTGGTGTATGTTGGTGTAAGTTGGTGTAGTCCTATCAAACAGAGCTATGGTTTATTATTACTATATATGTAATAACACAAAACGGCTCATCTCTTATCACCCTCATGCGCACACCTGCTAGTAAAGCGCCTAATCATAGGTGGAAATTCGTGGCAAAGATTGGTGGTTCAATGCTGGTGTAAGCTCAGAATGTCAATGGCAACGATTCTATATTTCTACAAACCCAGATGGTGCCGCCCTTCTTACATATGAATTTCCGCCTATGGCAGTAAATAGTGTGAAAGGACTGTTCAAATTTTGAAATGGTACATTATTATGATCAAAAGCAAAAAACAAAAACAATACAATTGTAACAATACTAAGAGCACATAATGCGCTGAATTTCGATTTTTGCTCGGTAAAAGTGGCAGAGTGATTTTTTTTTCTCTATCTGGACCATTCTCACTCGTAATATATAGTGGAAGAAAACACGCATCCTGCAATTTCACAGACTAAAAATGCAGGTACGCTAGCGGCTCGTTTCTTTCGCTGACCTGAAGACTGCTCTATAAATTTTTGTATGCTCTGTCTCACTCTCCAATTCCCCTCTAGACAATGGCATCAATGGCATTAAACCATATTACTCATACAGATCATTGAGAAGAAGGATGAAAATCAGGTGAAACGCGCCACTACCTACTCCTTGCACTGAAAAACCTCGTTTCAAAACCATACAGTAATTCGAAAATTCAGAAACCATAATTCTCAATAAATTGAGATTGGAAATCAATATTTAATTATCAGAGAACAATTATCGTAGACAACTGCCTAACCCGAGCATTCAGCCTTATGGAGAGTACTACTGAATGTAAATCTTTAATTAAACACACGAAGTTTCAAGGAAATTACATTATTATTACCGAGGTTTGAGTGTTTGCGTCCGCTGACATTTGTAGTTTAGATATTTCTAACGCCATTACTATATCTTCGAGTTCTTTAATCCTATAATTGGAACAGAACATTTAATTAATTACGCTATACCAACGGCCGCAAATAACAGACAAAATAAAACTAGTTATAGCGAATAACGTAACCACCACGTAACTGACCTGTCATCTTTTTTCATTAAAACACTCTGCAACACGGAAAGTTCATCACGTAGTCTATAATTTTCATGTCTTAGCTGCAACACAATGTTTTTTTGGATTATTAAGAAAAATTATTTTAAAATTTGTTTCTTAGGGTATTTAACAATGTGAAGCATAAATCAAAACCGGTTAAGAGGCTGAGAAAATGGGGGATTTTACTGTTGACGTTACAGTATGAGTGGCGCCTCGGAAAAAGAGTTCAACTATGTGGAAAAACAAACAATCAATAGCAATTAACCAATGAAAACGCTCAAAAACAATGAAACTGAGACTACTTTTTCTATTTTTTTTATTATCTCGGCTTCTGAGGGCTCAAAATTGTTGTTCTTTATCTCATTTTATTCCTTCGAGTTTCCTTTTTAATTTGGTTGGTTCAATGAGAAGCCAGATGTTCTTTAAAGAGAATTACGACGAAGTATTTGAAGCAAAGTTGAAGACTGCTATCTACTTATCATGCTTTTATCTCGTTTGTTTGTCCACATAGTTATATATAATGACGCAAATGCCACAGTTGTTCTTTCAGGAAGAATCTCCCATAGCTGAGGGTAACGGAAGAGTAAATTTAATGAGCAGACAACCAGTTATAAATGAGAAGTGATTTTAATTTTTTAAAAAAGCAGAAAAGTTAATTTTAAAAGGAAATTAAAATTATGGGCAAAACGTGAAAATTAATTTGAAATTTTTAACCAACGATTAAAATATGACGAAGAACGATAAGGACCAACAGATTCGTTTATTAACTCGGAACCATCATATAAAATAAGTTTAGACCACGAACGATCAAAAGACGATACATAAAGTAACGAAACCAAAAATAAGATACAAAACTATTTTTATACACTTGACGTTTTCCATAATATTATAAAACGTCAACCACTTTCGACAAGTGCATCAAACGCGCAAATATTCAAGGAACGTGGAAAATTAGCAAAATCAAATTCTAACCAAATTCAAGACTAGCTGTATATTCAATTCGATATTAAAATAATTCAGCCGATAAAACATAAACAGAATTATTTTTTCACATTTGTTTGGAACAACGTCGTACAAGAAACTTTCCCCAAAAACCTGAAATATTTCCTTCCAGTTTTTCGTACCATCAACTCATCTCATTAGCGTTCTTACCATAGAAATCAAATTATGCCTTTCTACATGCGCCTCAGATCCACTGACATTTTCGGTCGTCGGAACTCTAACATCTCTGTTTCGAGGATTATTAGGTGCCAACACATGACCATCGGAGAGAAAATCAGGTAGACGTCCGCCTCCTGAACCAGCAAGCTCAATGTCGGCGAGACTGCGTGTTTCACACGCATTAGACGCAACACTGGCTTGTGTGGTTAGGTCAAATGGTAAAGACGGATTAACACCCGTTTGTATTTCATTATCAAGAAGAAAATTTGGCACTGGTAAATCTAAAGGAACTCGATTCCGAGGTGCACGTCGGTTGTCGTGATTTTGCGGGATATCGGCTGCAAAACACGATCATTAGGCCAAATTAGACAGGCAAGGACATAAAAAAGAGATGAAAGATAAAAAGTGCATGTTACTTAATTGTTGACGCGTACCCATTTCGTCGTTTTCAATACTGGGCATGCAAGACGCAAAATCAGGTAAATTTTGCATATTGACTGGCAACGCACAATCACCATCGTTGAAGTACATATGTTCAACAGCTAGATGATCTTGAACGAAATCTGGCAAATCCGGACTGTCCGGATCGACAACTGATCCATCGACGAGAGACCGATCTTTCCTTGAACAGCTATACAGGTCTGGGTCAGAGTTGTTTGAGAAATGACCTACTTCATTTTGCAGAAAGTGTCGAAACGAAATAGAACTCTCTTCGCGTCGTGCATGGCTACCACTACTTCGGCGTTTTCCTATGACAACAAACACAAGTTGCTCATTCCGAAAAAGAATTTCAATTAAAAATTATCCCAAAAATAAAACAAACTTACGACTGTTTTGTTGATTGCCCAAACCAATGTCTGGATCTAATCGAACAACATTTGGAGGGTATTCATTATTATCCGTTTCATCATTAAGATTACTCGTTTTCGAGGCACTATCTTCATTATTCTCGTTATTTTCAGACATCGTTATGAAGTTTATCTACTAGATGATAACGTTGACTGATAATGACTAACTTTGTCAAGTTAAAAGAATGTTCATCGAATATTCAATGAAGAGAATAATAATTATGAGTTATAGGGAGGCGAAGAGGGGTTATCACCAATTACATCTCTCTATGATCTTACATAGCACAAACGTTAATATGAGTTTGGACTTGTGAGAAGAAGTGAGAGATGATAAATTAAAACTACGCTGCTTTCGTAATAGATTATTAAAGAGTTGAATAAAACATTAAATGACATAACATTATAATCAATAATAAATTACTTTAGAAGCTTCGCCATTCGAGACAGGTAAAGAGTGAGCGAATATTGCACAATGCACACGCAGAAAGCGCAGACATGAGTACAGACATCACAGTGTTAGCCGTTAGGCGATACAGGCGATTTTTGGAAACAGTTTCGGTGCTTTTCAGTGTCAAAAACCTGGCAACACTGGCCTACATTTACATTTTATGTTTGCGGCATGTTTTACGGTAGAAAAGATAAATGATCAAAATGAAGTAGAATTGTGTGAGAAATTCGGGTGTATTGATTTTTAGTCTCTTAGAATTGTTTATTCTGAAGAATGACAACGCGTGTGTAGGCTGTATTTGCAACTCCAGCCTGTCAGTATATCATGAATTAAACTGAACCGTGAAAACAATAAAAATGTTTCTTTACCACTTGACATTACAACGAGCTTCCGGCATCGTACAAGCGGTTCATGGAAACTTCAGCGGAGGTAAAAGTCAAGAAATCCTTGTTTCTCGGGGAAAGATTCTGGAACTTCTCCGACCCGATCCTAATACCGGTAAAGTACACATTTTGCTAACAGTGGAAACGTTTGGAATTATTCGTTCGATGATGTCCTTCCGTCTCACCGGTGGCAACAAAGGTAAAATCATTTTGCTAGGTTGTTTCATGTTTGTGTTGAGATTTGTTGTCTCTTATTTCGTTTGTCATTTTTGTAGATTACATGGTTATCGGATCAGATTCTGGGCGAATAATTATTGTGGAGTACAATCCTTCGAAAAATACGCTAGAGAAAGTGCATCAGGAAACTTTCGGTAAGAGTGGTTGCAGACGTATTGTTCCCGGACAGTACTTAGCCGTTGATCCGAAAGGTCGTGCTGTGATGATAGGTATATGTGTGGTATTTTGTTGTGGCATTTTTATTTATATTGTCGATGAGTTTTTAAAATTTTTGTATTCTTGCAGGAGCGATAGAGAAACAGAAATTAGTCTATATTTTGAATAGAGATGCGGAAGCTCGATTGACAATTTCATCTCCTTTGGAAGCGCACAAAAGTAGCACACTGGTGTATCACATGGTAGGCGTAGATGTCGGATTTGAAAATCCCTTATTTGCTTGCTTGGAGATCGATTATGAAGACGCAGATAATGATCCTACTGGTGAAGCAGCGCTGAAGACGCATCAGACGTTAACATTTTATGAAATGAATTTAGGTTTAAATCACGTCGTGCGAAAATATAGTGAACCTTTGGAAGAGCACGCAAATTTTCTGATTTCTGTACCCGGTGACAAAGATGGTCCAAGCGGTGTTTTAATTTGCTCTGAAAATTATCTTACGTATAAAAATTTAGGTGATCAGCATGATATTCGGTGTCCCATACCAAGGAGAAGGGTAAGTTGAATTTTTTTTGTCTGTGATTTGCTTTGGAAACCTGCATGACCTTATTGATTTTATCTTGTACGATCCTTAGAACAAGTAATCTTTTGACTTGTTTCATAAGTGTATATGTCGTAAGTGCGTCTGGATTGATAATTGATTGGAAATATTTATGAATTTGAGTCGCGCTCATCGTCATGTTCGACGAATTATTTTCGTGATCATTCATATGTTTGAACCCCAGAGCATCAAATTTAATACAGAACGCATGTGAAATGAAAAGTGGCACCAATTTTTAGACGAAATATCTCCACTCCTTAGGGTCGAATGCAAGAACGAAACTAGTAATTCTTACATTTATTCCATCATAAATTTATTTATACATAAAGATATATCGATGTAACTTTGTTGAGATAAGTGATTCTTAAGTCGCTGTTAATACTCCTGTATCCTCCTTGCATTTTAAAATTTTCAATTTCATTTTTATTTACGTGGTTCGTGTTTGTTGTGATTTTTGAATTTGTAATTCTATTGATTTATCCGTTTAGTTCAATTATTTAAAAAAAAGAATAATTCGTTATTGTCAATTGGCCTGAATACGGGTAAAAAAATTTGAATTTGGTATTTTAGGAATGGGGACAATTGCTACAAAAGTGGTGCCATTTCTCGTTGAAGCGTTCAGATGAACTAGCGTCATGTATTATATTTAATACTCAGTGATTTGAACTACCTAAACGATTTGTTTCAAAAAAATTCGTATTTTTGAGATTCAAGTATAGAATAGTAAATTTATTACTGATTAGTTTATTCGGCAAGTGGAACTTAGAAATTGATAATTTAATTAATTCTACTGAATGTTTTTTGAGTGCGTTGCAAATAAAAGTTGCCTCTTAAGTCAGGCAACAATACTAATAATGATAAATTACCCGTGCAGGTTTCTCATTTGCATCACGTATCTCCAACCCGTGATAATTACGGTGCTGGTCGAAGTGATGCTACAGAAACGCAACGAGACTTTACCAAAGGAAAACTCAAATTACTTTTTCTCTAGGTCCTTTGTTACATGAGAAATTCATTTTCGTCTGCTCTTGAAATAGTTTTTAATTAAAGCAAGCATTTGCCATTTGCAGAATGATCTTGATGATCCTGATCGAGGAATGATATTTGTCTGCTCAGCTACGCATAAAACCAAGTCCATGTTTTTCTTTCTATTGCAAACTGAGCAGGGTGATATTTTCAAAGTGACTCTGGAAACGGATGAAGAAATGGTCACCGAAATTAAATTGAAATACTTCGACACAGTTCCTGTTGCGACTTCATTATGCGTTTTGAAAACTGGGTTTTTGTTCGTTGCCTCCGAATTTGGCAATCAGTACGTGCTAAAACTGAATGATATATTTTTATTTGTTTTGGTAAAGAATGGCTCTAATTGTTTTGACTTTTAGTTACCTTTACCAGATTGCGCATCTTGGAGATGATGATGATGAGCCGGAATTTAGTTCAGCAATGCCACTAGAGGAAGGCGATACATTTTTCTTTGCTCCGCGTCAGCTGCGTAATTTGGTGTTGGTCGATGAAATGGAGTCATTGTCACCCATTTTGAGCTGTCACGTGGCTGATTTGGGTTTGTAATGTTTTATATTTATGCTATTTTACCTTCACGGCGAAATTAATGATGATTTTTTAGACGACATTTCGTTGATAAATGATGATTTAAACCTGCGGATCTGAATTTAATTCGTTCTAGTTTAATCACGGATTATTATCTTAAGTGCGGTCTGAGTCTGTACTAATTTTAAGAAAAATGTTTGTGTCTGATGGTGATTAGCAGTAACTCGATGAGATTAATGAATTTATTATGATCAATTTGTATACTACTTATTAATGTATAATGATACTAACCTGCAGATCTGAATGTATATTGGCTCCGTTTAATATTTTCTGAAAGGACTTTATTTAAAATACGAGAAATTATTGAGGCACGTATTAGTATTAGGTCAGTCGAATTAGACAAAAAAAAGAGTGTTTCACTCAATAAAAATAAAATAAATATTCTTGAACTTGGTGAAAATCTCCCAGAATTTAACCGCAGAGTGAATCACTAAAAACCTGATGGGGCACAAGAGTGGATTTGTAGGCATGAAACGGCAGTCAGATTTTGTGGAATTTTCAATACGTTCAAGACGGAACATTAAACTACCGGATTCCGAAAAAAAAACCTTTTCTCTAATTTTATTGATTTAAAACAGCCAATTTAAATGGCCTATATTATCCTTTTAAAAAAATATTTTTCCTTTATTAGAATTGGGTGTTGGATGATGAAATTTTTCACACGATTTATGTTCATTTTTAATGATTCGAACTTGCGGATTTGAATGTATATTGGCTACGTTTTATATTTATATTTGATATGAAACGCTTTTCCATGACTTATTCGGACATGTACTTGTATTATATTGTCCTCCGAAAAAATCTTTTTACTGCATTAGAATTAGGTGTTGGATGATGACATTTTTCACACTATTTATATTGGTTTTTAATGATTTGAACCTGCGAATCTGAATATATATTGGCTCTGTTTTATATTTTATGAAAGACTTTAATTAAAATTCGACAACTTATTAGGGGAGGTTTCTTATACAGGGTGAGGCGGATAGACATGCACCGTAAGGAAAACCTCTATATTGGTGCGTGCCTATATGCCGCAAAAGGGAAAGTTGTACGTAAAATTTTAACAGGTGAGGCGATGTAGACGCACCATATGAAATGAAGTTTAAAGTGACACAGACAGAATTAAACACGATAATATTGATACGTTCAACGAGATTAATCTTGTTGAACGTATTTACAAAAGATAAAATGTGTAGGTTCAGTATCGAATTATCTCCTCTCTTGACATTATCAAAAATATTACGATTGGTGTGAGTTTGTGTTTAAAAAAAATGTACAGTACTCGAGTAAAAGTGTGGTGGATAAAAAAATGTAGCTCTGGATATTCATACCATCAAGTGAGTGAATTATTTCAAGCAACCTTTCCATTACGCCCAAAACCAAATGTTCAATGAAACTGGGTGCGTAAATGTACATGGAAGTCCTACAAATACACGCCAGAGAGAGTCTGCTAATGAAGTAGTAGTTTTGGCAGCTGTGAATGCAAATCCACAGGCAAGTTCATGATATATGGAGAGAATGACCGGAGTTTCACAGAGGACAGTACTACGTATGCTGCATAAACATAAGTATGCAAGTTATGAGGTACACCTCAGCCAGCAGCTAACTCCAGAAGATGCTCCTCGCTGACTGCAGTTTGCCTCTCTGCTGTTTGAAATGTGCGATGCTAATCCAAATTATGTGCGTAACATCATTTTCACAGACGAATCCTCATTTACCCTCAACCATGCCCCAAATTGACAAAATATTCGCACATGGTCACAAGGAAATCCACATGAAGTTTATGCTGCCTATACACAATACCCAGGACGTTTGAACGTGTGGGCTGGCATGTTTAATCAAACAATACTGGGTCCAGTGGTTATTGATGGTACCCTGACTGGCGAAAAATATTTATCACTCTTGGAAAATGAGATTAGTGAAAGACTTGTTGCTGTAGATACTGGTGCTGAATTATGGTGGATGAAAGGTGGCTGCCCAGCGCACAATTATGGGCCTGCCAGGGAGTTTCTTCAACACTCATTCCTCAATCGTGTAATTGGTACCTATGAGCAACCCATTGCATGGCTTCCTCGAGCACCAGATCTCAATCCATGTGATACCTTCTTATGGGGCCATATCAAGTCAACAATCTACAAAAACCAAGTTGGAGCTCCTTTCCCAAACTAACAGACACTCCAATGTGCTATTGAACAATGTTGCGCTGAAATTACACATGCCCAACTTGCAGCTGTCCAGTGGAATTTTGAAGATCGCTTACATCACCTTGTATTAGCAGAGGGAAATTTATTTGAACACCTTTTATAATCCACTGTAATACTGGCAATGCAAATTAATTTTTATTATTTCGAAGTACTTACTATTCTTTGTATCAAATACCACAAAGTTAAACTGTTTTCCTTTCGTATTTAAAGTTTATTCATCAATTTGTAGCATTTCTCATTTCCTTATGTCATTTTGTATTCATTTCATATGGTGCGTCTACATCGCCTCACCTGTTGAAATTTCGCGTACAACTTTCCCTTTTGCGGCATATAGGCACGCACCAATATAGAGGTTTTCCTTACGGTGCGTGTCTATCCGCCTCACCCTGTATATAAAAGCCACTTGTCTGTAACACTTATCACGTCATCATAGTTACAGATATATTTGGCTATGTGTATATTTTAATTTCAATCAAACTTTAAATCTTTTTTTTTTTATTGTGCTCATGGGGTGTTCACTTAGCACTTTTTGTCGTTTCCTATTTCTATTTAAGCTAACCATCCCAGCAAATTTTTGAGCGCTGTATGTCATCGTAATTTGTAAACAAAACTTCATAACACATAAAACATTTATCGCAGAAATATGTATCCCCATCAGGCTCTTTTATTTTATAAGTTGTGGTGGCTGAGCGGCTAAGTTCATGCCTTAGAACTTTGATGATGGGTGTTCAAATCCCGGAGAGAGTAGAAACTTTTTTAATTATTACAAAATAATACATTAAAACTTGTGTTAGAAATCCTTGTAGTGGTGGTTAGTAACATAATCGCCGATAAAACGGGAAATGTAAAAAAGGTACAAGTTACTCATCTATATACAAAGTAGATTACTTATTTATCTATGATTGTGCTCCTAATTCATTGATAATTTGGACACATTTATGGTTTACGTAGTTCTGCTCAAAGATAAAGTACTACTTCGTTAATAGATATAGGCATCTCTGTTTTTTTTTTTTTTTTTTTTTGATAAGTGTTTAAAGAACATACAACAACCACCAACAGCGCTAGCCCTACTATCTCTGTTTACTTTTTTGTTTTACCATTGATAGAATTTACTGACTACCTACCTAATTGACACAATGATAAAATTTGATTGCATTGAAAAATTTATTCATTTTTATCAAATTATTGAAGAACTTTATAATTATGAGCATTATTTATCTATGACTATTAGGTACATTATAATATTGTAGTCTGCAAACTGGAACTGTATTCAGTGTTATACCTATTAATGAACAATCCATCAAATGTTGCCTAGTTGGCTTTGGAATGTTGTTAAAGATTAATGAAGTGCAGGAATAAAGATCGCCTGTTGATAGACCATTGCAAAATGGATCCACATCATTGTTTTGATTATGTTCTTCTTTTCTTACTATTTGGCATTTTTTCTCCTTTAATCATAAGTATGACGAAAAATTCGACAAAATGAAATAAGACCCCGTCCAGCATTCCAATATACGAAAATATCACCGCTGACGAAAAAAAAATTTAAAAATGAAATTGTTCAACTCTAGATTTAAACTCACATCTTGAGCATGCTAATCCCCTATTTATCCACTGCGCCACGATGACAGTTGCTTGAGTTGGTTTGTCACAGATATATAATCGCACAATCAGATAGACATATATAAAAGATATGGATCTATTTTGTGATGGTCTATCAACAAGCACTCCTAGGAATAAAGATACTTAGCACATTTGGCTAGAGAAAAGATGAGAACAATAAACAAATTCAAACCCGTAGCAAACAAACGTATTTTCACATTAGCGAGAAGTTCACATCTAATTTGTAATAATCAAGGGAACATGATATTCACATTTCACAAAAATTAGATTAATCAGTAATTTATTAATTTTAATCGGACATCATGATTTATGAAATCATTATAGTGATAAAAAAAACAATAACAACAATTATTTTCAAATTTTGCTTAGCAACGCTTCAGGTGATTGTTCTGGAAACTTGAAACAGTTTTTCAATGTTGACCTTTGACTTTATATTACTAGGTATGGACTGCTCGATAAGATAATCAGCGTGGAACAAAGACAGGTAGTACAGGGAAAGGAAAGAATATGCAGGAAAGGGAGATGCTGTATACAAATCACCAACGAGCGAGACTGTTAGAAAAAGAAAAAAAACCGGTTTTGGTATTAGCCTTCTCTGATGTTTGTTTAAATGGCCCTTTCCTGCATATATTTTTCTTCCTCCATACCTCCCATGATTGTTTCATTTTGATTATCTCCCGAACTGCTGTTCGTGCAGTCCATATGTAGTATATATAGCCCTTTACTTTAACACAGAAGATAACATGCCATGGTATTGTGAATTATTGTTACGTAGCAGCATTGGGTGCACTGTAATTAGTATTATAACCTCAAAAAAAAAAATTCTTTCTTCATTAGAAATAGGTCGGATGATGACATTTTTCACACGATTCAAATTGATTTATAATGATTTGAACCTGGTGAATATATATTGGCTCTGTTTTATATTTATATTTTATAAAATGCTTCATTGAAAATACGATAACTTATTCGTACATGTTTTAGTATTGTATTGTCGTCCAAAAAATTGTTTTTCCTTCATTAGAATTAGGAGTTGGATGATGACATTTTTCACACGATTTATATTGATTTTTCATGATTTGAACCTGCGGATCTGAATGTACATTGGCTCTGTTTTATATTTATATTTTATGAAACGCTTCATTTAAAATACGATAACTTATTCGGGAAGGTATTAGTATTACTAGTGGTCCATGCGCGAATTATTCGCCCTGAATCGTACTGAAAAAGATTAACACATTTAGTCTGAGGTTTACTACCGTTAGTTTTCAAATTTTTTTTCATCGGAAAAATTTTGTTCATCTGCTCTGACGCCATTAGTCTGGGTCCACTTTACTATTTGTTTTGCAAAATTTTCACTCCCCAATTAAATTTTGGAAAATATTGGCTCTGACGTATTCTGCATTCAAATCTCATTCAATTGCTACTTTTTCCGCAAAAATTTGTCCATCCATTGTGACGCAAAAGGAAGAAATAGGATGTGACCTTACCGTATTAATACGTATGATATCCTCTAAAAAAAAATATTTTTACTTTACTGGAATAGGGTATTGGATGATGGCATTTTTCACACGATTTATATTGATTTTTAATGGTTTGAATCTGCGGATCTAAATGTATATTGGCTTTGTTTCATATTTATATTTTATGAAATTTATTAAAAATTCGATAACGTATTTGGGCTGGTATTAGTATTATATCCTCTAGAAAAATATATTTTCTTCACTACAATTAGGTATTGGATGATGAAACTTTTCACACGATTTATATTGATTTTTAATGATATGAACCTGCGGATCTGAACGTATAATGGCTTTGTTTT
This sequence comes from Ericerus pela, assembly GCA_011428145.1. Lineage (NCBI taxonomy): Eukaryota > Metazoa > Arthropoda > Insecta > Hemiptera > Coccidae > Ericerus > Ericerus pela. Next base: position 20,384 of record WOFM01002058.1, read on the forward strand.
ATATTTATATTTTATTAAACGCTTCCTTTAAAATTAGATAACTTATTCCGACAGGTGTTAGTATTATATCTTGTAAAATAATATTTTGCCTTTATTAGAATAAGGTATTGAATGATGACATTTTTCACACGATTTATATTGATTTTTAATGATTTGAACCTGCGGATCTGAACGTATAATGGCTTTGTTTTATATTTATATTTTATTAAACGCTTCTTTTAAAATTAGATAACTTATTCTCACAGGTATTAGTATTTATCTTGTATAATAATATTTTGCTTTTATTAGAATAAGGTATTGGATGATGACATTTTACACACGATTTATATTGATTTTTAATGATTTGAACCTGCGGATCTGAATGTATATTGGCTTTGTTTTATGTTTATATTTTATGAAATGCTTTATTAAAAATTCGATAACGTATTTGGGCTGGTATTAATATTATATCCTCTAAAAAAAAATATTTTCTTCACTACAATACTACAATTAGGTATTGGATGATGACATTTTTCACACGATTTATATTGATTTTTAATGATTTGAACCTGCGGATCTGAATGTATATTGGCTCTGTTTTATATTTATATTTTATGAAACGCTTCATTTAAAATACGATAAATTATTCGGACATGTTTTAGTATTATATTATTCTCCAAAAAAATATTTTTCCTTCATTAGAATCAAATGTATGATGATGACATTTTACACACGATTTATATTGATTTTTAATGATTTGAACCTGCGGATCTGAATGTATATTGGCTTTGTTTTATATTTATATTTTATTAAACGCTTCTTTTAAAATTAGATAACTTATTCTCACAGGTATTAGTATTTATCTTGTATAATAATATTTTGCTTTTATTAGAATAAGGTATTGGATGATGACATTTTACACACGATTTATATTGATTTTTAATGATTTGAACCTGCGGATCTGAATGTATATTGGCTTTGTTTTATGTTTATATTTTATGAAATGCTTTATTAAAATTCGATAACGTATTTGGGCTGGTATTAATATTATATCCTCTAAAAAAAAATATTTTCTTCACTACAATACTACAATTAGGTATTGGATGATGACATTTTTCACACGATTTATATTGATTTTTAATGATTTGAACCTGCGGATCTGAATGTATATTGGCTCTGTTTTATATTTATATTTTATGAAACGCTTCATTTAAAATACGATAAATTATTCGGACATGTTTTAGTATTATATTATTCTCCAAAAAAATATTTTGCCTGTATTAGAATAAGGTATTAGATGATGACATTTTTCACACGATTTATATTGATTTTTAATGATTTGAACCTGCGATCTGAATGTATATTGGCTTTGTTTTATATTTATATTTTATTAAACGCTTCCTTTAAAATTAGATAACTTATTCCGACAGGTGTTAGTATTATATCTTGTAAAATAATATTTTGCCTTTATTAGAATAAGGTATTGGATGATGACATTTTACACACGATTTATATTGATTTTTCATGATATGAACCTGCGGATCTGAATGTATATTGGCTCTGTTTTATATTTATGTTTTATGAAATGGTTTATTTAAAATTTGATAACTTACTCGGGCAGGTATTAGTATTATATCCTCTAAAAAATATGTTTTTTCTTCACTAGAATTAGGTGTTGGATGATGACATTTTTCACACGATTTATATTGATTTTTAATGATATGAACCTGCGGATTTAAATTTATATTGGCTTTTTTTTATATCTTATGAAAGACTTTATTTAAAATACGGTAACTTATTCAAGCAGGTGATAATATTATATCCTCTAAAAAAAAATATTTTTCATTCCTTAGAATTAGATTTTGGATGATGACATTTTTCATCCAATTTATAATTTAATGATTTGAACCTGCCCATCTTAGTGTATGTTGGCTTTGTTCTATACTTTTTGAAACGACTTTATTGTATGATGACTTATTCGTATACTTATTATCCTTAAAAAAATTAATTATTCCTTCATTTTAATTAGGTTTTTGCATTGTGACATTTTTCACAAGATTCATATTGATTTATAATGATTTGAACCTGCGGATCTGAGTTTATATCTACTCTGTTTTATATATTTTCTTATATTATGGAATTATTGTGTTTAAAATACGATATCTTATTCCGGCACGTATTATCCTATTAGACAAGTATATTTCGTTTAGTTTAATTATGTACAGGATGATGACTCTTTCATCTGATTCATTTAAAATTATTATGATTTTTAATTTTCTAGTTTGATTTGATATTTAACTGGAAGTCTGTGTTTGGAAACACGATTTTCTTTTCTTGCCGTCGGCATATATATTGTATTTGATGCATAGATTATGATCCTTGAACCAAGTATCCCCATTATACCTTATTATAATATTGATTAAAGTCTGATTAGGCAGAAACCGAATTTCCCTGGTGATTCTACATTTGCAACCAAATTGAGCAGTAAGAGCAAGTACTTGAATTTGCCATCAGTTGTGAGTTTTTCAACTTTAGCTGTTCGTTTTCACCCCCTTTGTTATTTACCGATTTTTCATCTATACCTACTTCCAGTCTTCTAGAATATTGTTTACGTAGAAAATGAAAAAATGTTGAGATAAACTAACGTTCTGTCCGACCATTTGATTATAAAATGATTTTATTCTGCGGATCTGAATTGAATTTTTACCGTATCTGCATTTTTATGGTTTTTATTTATTTTTCACCATTTTTTCATTTTACAGCCGGAGAAGATACACCACAGTTGTATATGGCTTGCGGTAGAGGACCACGATCCTCTATTCGAGTTCTCAGACATGGTTTAGAGGTATCTGAAATGGCTGTTTCTGAATTACCCGGTAATCCGAATGCTGTGTGGACAGTAAAACGACGAATTGACGGTTCGTATTTGTCTATTTTCATCGCGATATGGTGAGGACACCTCATTTGTGAATTTCGGACATGAGAGTCATATTTTTTAAGCCTTGTTTTATTTTACAGCTTCATTTTCTATATTTTCTGATACCTATGTTTCTAGATGGAGGAAAAAGGGTTTGATAGAAATTTGTTTGTTTCCCAAGTCTATAAATTTCTTGCTGATGGTGATACTTCTTTAAACATGTTTAATGAGTCAATTTAGGGTAAAGAATGTTAGAAGTAATGTTCTGTCCAATGATAATGTACAATGAAGTGTTCGCATTACTTATTTTTGAAAGTAAGAAACTGGAAGCCCACTGTTGTTGAGTTTATAAATCAATTTTTTTTGAAGTGACTTTCTTTGCCCTTTATTTAGTTTGTGCTTTATGTTTATTACAAATAAACTTAATTTTTCTTGTTTAGTACATCGTAAATATGTAAGCTCAAGTTTGCATGAGTATAAGTTTACTCAATATTATAACACATTCGAAGAAGTTGAGATGAATGAGTTTGTTTAATAAAGACTATATTTCGTTACCGCACTTTTTTTTTCTTTTTTTTTTTCTGTACAACTAAAAGTGGCATCTTGGAAATTTTTCGTGTATGGTTTGATCAAAATAAATTAGTAGATATCATCTAGTTTTGTGTGAGCAATTAATACTGCAGTGCCGGCGTTAATTTAAGGTGTATTTTTTTTTGAAAACCTTGTCATAATTATATCAACGACCTTCCCAAGTCTTTATGGACGTCCAATGATATTTTATTGGGTGAAATTACATTTAGTTTTTTAGTGTGTAAAACTGAAATGAAATTTAATAATTATTTTTAAGCTTGAAAGATTCTGATTTAATATTGGTTCATGATATGTTGAATTAAGTTAAACCAGTTAATGTTGAAAAAGTTCTCCATTATTTTCGTACAGTTGTCAGTTCAGACTTCCTTTCCAAAATTTTTAATTATGTCTTAAGTATGTAAAACTGGTGATTATTTTGATTGAAAAAAAGAAGAAATAAATGAAGAAGAAAATCAAACCAAAAAATTATCAAACCACCAGTTTTTTTATTTTACAGGTGCTGCTCGTTTCAGAAAGTCTTAAAAATGTAAGTGTCAGGATACATGGACTTAGCGCACCAGACATGTCATCGAATTGTCTTGCAGTGGTCCTATCAATTGTGTTATTTTCTGCGCTATATTTTGTAATATTACCTTGACTGTTACAGAGGAATTTGATGCCTACATCATCGTTTCGTTTTTAAACGCAACCTTGGTCTTGTCCATTGGCGAAACTGTCGAAGAAGTATCAGATTCTGGATTTTTGGGAACAACTCCTACGTTGTCATGTTCAGCTTTGGGAGAGGATGCCGTCGTTCAGGTAGTTGTTCAAATCGTCTGCCCTATGTTTTAGAACTTCGCAGAATGTGTTAAACGTTGTTTTTCTACTCTTACTGCCTGATGAAATTGAATAAAAATCGTATAGAAAATTGTAACTCTTCTCATTTTAATTATAACGATAGAATATTTCTCTATTTTTTTGAAAAATTTACAGTCAAAAGTAAAAAATTGAGATGAATTTTTCGTTCATTCGAAAATTTTATTAAATCTTATACTTCCCGTTTTCTCGTTTTCGTAGACTCTCACGTTTGGACGTTAAATAGTAACGGTGCCTGAATTTTTGTATCATTTTCAGTACTATTTTCTATCATAAATAATAACATCGCGAAAATTTATCGAAATATTCTATCAGATTTTAGGTTTTAAAACATTGAAAAATTGATGCAATTCCGATGTTGAGAATATGTGATATCAGCTGTGTTTGATTTGGGAAAAAACAGGACCTGAAAACTTTTAGGGGGTTATTCCACTAACTTTGCCTATATGCGCCAATAAAAACCAAATGTGAGTGGATTATTTGCAGAATAGTCCCCAAAAAGTTCTTAAGTTCGCTTTTTTTTGCCATGTCGAACAGCTATTAAGTTCTTGAATTTTGATTTATTTTATTTCGCGTTGTTAACTTATTTAGTAAATGAGACTATTACTAGAAACTGTCAAGTTTTGTTTTTAATACGACTTGTAATTTTTTGGTGTTTATGACAGGTCTACCCTGATGGCGTTCGTCACATTCGTGCTGATAAGCGAATGCACGACTGGAAAGTACCAGGAAAGAAGAAAATTTTAAAATGTGCCGTCAATCAACGACAGGTGGTAATCGCTCTCACGGGTGGCGAGTTGGTGTATTTCGAAATGGATCCGGTTTGTTTATAATTCGCTTTCTGACCTTCAGTACCGTAGCTACTCGAATTCATATTCTTTTCTCGCTTTCAGACCGGACAACTGAATGAATACAAAGAACGTAAAGAAATGCCAGCTGACGTCGTGTGCATGGCACTGGCTAATGCTCCGTCTGGCGAGCAGATGTCTCGATTTCTTGCTGTTGGCTTGAAAGATAAAACCGTACGAATCATTTCACTGGATCCATCAGTAAGAACCGACTGTATTTACTGACATAATTGAACGAAAGAAAAATAAGTTGAAGGATACTTTAAGTTGGATATTTTAGCTATTGTTCTGATATCAGTTTCAATACGTTGATTTTTTCTTTCTTTTTTTAAGTTACCCAGTTTGCTTGCCAACAAGGTATTAATTTAAATTCAATTCTTTTCAGCAATCAAGAACAACTTCAATTTTACACCATCAGTATTTAATTATCGATGTTTGTGCCGAGTTTCATCCTTCTAATATCTCCTTAACTTCTTATTGTCTGCCAACTCATATAGATGTTTTCCCAAACGAAGCTGTGGATACTCTTGCCAAACCGCTCTTCAGATCTTACATTTCTCACATCTGATATTTTTCTTCTTTTGAAACTGTCAGTGAAAATGGAATGGTCATACATTATGATTCGTGGCGAATTTAACTTATCCCTGTGGTATTGATCACAATTCTTTTCTCCCCTTTTTATTGGTGTAATGAATCGAGTTCTCTATTCGTCTCTTCAGAGTCTATGGTAGAGGCGGTACCGGATTTCCTAATGGGCCACTAGGTTGGAGCTTTAGGTGGCAACTTCGAGAGAGCGGTATTTTTACCACAAAGAAAAAAGCTCAAACTCATTCCTTCCTTCTGTCTTTTCAAGTTGAAAAAAACAAAAACTAGTGCTGTAAGCTTCGCTAGAAAAGCAGGTTTTCCAAAATTAGAAACTTTTTCAAATCATAAATGAAATGAAAATTTCCCTCAACTCTTCATACAACTATTTCTGGTAATGCTTAACCAATAAAATAACAGAAAACCTGCTCATCTTCTCTTCTTAGCAAGTTTAACCCCCTCATTGGTCGAACTCATTTTAGTGTCCTACCGCTTAACCCTTTGACCAATTTCCTTCGAAAGATAATGACCGACGCTACCCGCGCACCAAATTTCAGCTCTGAAAAGTACCTCATTCCTATTATTTATTTTTTTATTTTTGGTTAATGGCGGCAAATCAACGCTCACTTAAGGTGGAAAAAAAAAGTCTGGCTCTGGGTATAGAATGATCTGAATATCACTATTTTTCTTGCCCTACTTTCTCCACTCTCATCCTGAACATCAAAAAACGCTTTTTCTCCTTCTTTCCACACTTCATCAATTCTTTTCTAGCATCAATAATCGTGTCCAATTTAATTCTATTTACATATTTTAAACTTGGTATTCATATGTCGGTAACTTTCAAGTCACCTTTTGAAATAAATCCATAAGATTTACGATTTTTCGTGTCCCTGGTCAGAATAGCAATGGTTAATCGTGCCAAAACCCGACAAAGTACATATTATTAAAATTAAAAATAAGTTAAATTTCCTGTAAGGTAAAAAATTAAAATTTCTTGTTAGATCATCCAGATAGTAAAGTTTTCAGGTTGTCCAACTTGTTGAAAACTTCTTGGTAAAAACGTTAATAAACCACAGTATTTCTCTGTCAAGGTTTTATTTTTCTTTTACCTGTAACCTCGACTAAATTGTAAAATCGTATTTAACGTGCCAAAATTAACGGAATTGTGTGTTCATAGCGCAATTTTTTTTAAACCAATCTTTTTTCATCGTTTCTTCCTCTTCACTAATATCTTGTTTCCATTTTCGAAACTAATTACTAATACGGTTAGTAATGCGTATTAAGTTAATAACGCTATTCTCCCAAAATTGTATTTCAATCAAATGGACTTTCTTTTATTTATTTATTCATTTATTTTTGTTACGTATTTGGTCCAGTTTTCAGTATCGTGTGTCATTAAACTCCGCTAACTGCCTTTATAACGGATTTGTTCTTTGCCTTTGAACGAATTTTGTTTTTACAGGACTGTCTGTCTCAGTTGGACTTGCAGAGTTTACCAGTTGAGGCCGAGTCACTGTGTATGGTGGAAATGGGTGGTGGCTCCAGCAGCAGCGACGCCCAAGGCTCGAACTCCATCAACGAAGAACCTTCAGGTCCGTCGATACTCTACCTAAATGTAGGCATGACCAACGGCGTACTTCTACGTACCGTATTGGACGGTGTGGCTGGTCGTTTTGGCGACACTCGTACTCGTTACCTCGGTTCTAAACCGGTTAAATTGTTTCGCATCCACATGCAAGGCAGCGAAGCTGTGCTCGCTATGTCCAGTCGCACGTGGCTCAGCTACTACTACCAGAATCGCTTCCATTTAACGCCGTTGTCTTACGAAAGTCTCGAATATGCTTCTGGCTTCTCGTCGGAGCAGTGCCCTGAAGGAATTGTCGCCATCTCGACGAATACGCTACGTATTTTGGCGCTTGACAAGTTGGGTGCGGTCTTCAATCAGATCAGCTTCCCGGTCGAGTATACGCCGCGTAAATTTGTCATTCATCCGGAGACGAAGCACATGATCATCGTCGAGACGGAGCACAACGCGTACACGGAGGAGACGAAGAAGCAGCGTCGTATTCAGATGGCAGAGGAAATGAAAGAGGCGGCCGGCGAAGAGGAGCAAGAACTGGCCAAAGAGATGGCCGACGCCTTCCTCAGCGAGGATCTGCCGGAGCCGCTATTTGGCGCGCCCAAAGCCGGTCCCAAAATGTGGGCGTCGCAGGTTCGCATTTTGGATCCGATCGAGGGGCGTACCGACAAGGTGGTCTGCTTCGAGCAGAACGAGGCGGTCGTCAGCGTGGCGTTGGTGCGCTTCTCGACGTATCCTGATTCGATGTTCTTGATTCTGGGAGTGGCCAAGGAAATGCAGCTAAATCCGCGGCACGTAAACGGCGGGTTTTTGTATACGTACCGCGTGAACGCGACGTGCACGGGACTGGAGCTGGTGCATAAAACCCCGGTGGACGAGGTGCCGACGGCGATTTGTGCCTTCCAGGGACGGGTGCTGGTGGGCGTGGGTCGGCTGCTGCGGCTCTACGATATCGGCAAGAAAAAGCTGCTGCGCAAGTGCGAAAATAAGCATATACCGAACCTGATCGTGAACATCGAGACGATGGGCACGCGTATTTACGTGAGTGACGTGCAGGAGAGCGTGTTCATGGTGCGCTACAAGCGCAACGAAAACCAGCTGATTATATTCGCCGACGATACGCAGCCGCGTTGGATCACGACCATGTGCAATCTGGACTATAATACAGTGGCATGCGCCGACAAGTTCGGTAACATCGCCGTCATCCGTATAGCCAACTGGATATCGGACGAGGTGGACGACGATCCGACCGGCAATAAGTCGTTGTGGGATCGCGGCCTGCTGAACGGCGCCTCGCAAAAGGCCGATTTCATCGCCAACTTTCACATAGGCGAAATTTGCATGTCGTTGCAGAAGGCCACCCTGATACCCGGAGGTAGCGAGTCTTTGGTGTACACGACGTTGAGCGGCACTGTTGGCGTTTTCGTGCCGTTCACTTCGCACGAAAATCAGGATTTTTTCCAAAATTTGGAAATGCATATGCGCGCCGAGAATCCGCCCTTATGCGGCCGCGACCATTTGTCCTTCAGATCGTATTACTATCCCGTCAAGGTGAGTGACGTTAGCTAAACGATATTTTCGCTTGTGAATTGTCAGTTGTGGGCTTGCGATAAAGTAGCCGCGAGTAAAGTGGTCGGCTAAAGAAAACACCGCGAATTCAGGTTTATAGGTAATGCGTAAGTGGACAGAATGGAGAAATGGTTCAATTTCCGTTTTCTGTTGATGTGAAATGATGAATCAGCTTATCGCGAATTTGTGCGCTTCTTGTGGCTGTTATCATTGAGAAAATTGGCAGTGTCTGCCACTTGTAAATAGATGTTGACTATAATTACCATCCAGATACGTGATCCTTCCGAAACGTATTCCATTTTGACTTAACTTAGCATTTGAAACTTCCGAAAATATCATCACAAAAGAAACCGTCACGATTACCGTTTTATTTTCGATTTCATTTTCATTGTAAGATTTGCAGGCGACGAAGTTACAATTTATTGCAATTTTGCAAACTATTCAAGAGAATTAGAAGGGATGAACTGAGAACTATTTACGAAGAGTAAAGAGGATGAATGCGAGGAATAGCAAAATGGGACGAAAGCAACGTCAAAATTGTGGAAAATTAGATGGAGGAGGTTGGTGAAATAGTATATTTAGGGCATTTGATCTCTGTTAAGTATATATAAAACGCCTAACAAAACATTAAGAGACTGTTTTTCAATCCCCCGTTAGAATTTTAATTTAATTGTCGGATAGCGCTAAAATCATATTTAACTGAGCGCTGATAGTTAACTAAAATTTTAACGGAGATTAAAAAATCGGGTCTTTAGGAGAACACAAAATGCTTGAAGAAATTTTTGATCGTCGAAAGCTTTATGTGATAGAAATCTAGTTATAAAAATGAAAAATTAAGTCGTAGAAAATGCAAACTTTAGTGCGAAACTCCTTCAAATTCAAAGTATGGTGCGTAGACATGGGCATGGACTATCAAACAAAACAAGAGACTCCAAATAACACCGAGGGAAATGGATGTGATGTGAATATGCGGAATAATAAATGTAAAAAAAAATCACGAATGATAAATTTATAAAACGTACTGGGTGTATAGATGCAGGGGTGATTGTAAGAAAAACTAAAATTGGAGTTATGTTGTATTGTAGCTCCTGGCGCGTATGACTTTAAGCACAAGTGGCAAGTGACCTTAAATAGATTTAACCTCGAATATTTAATATTCCATTGCGATTACGTTATCGTGATAGGGGATATTTATGGAAATTTTTTGGTTAGTTTTTTGGTTAGTTTTTTGGTTGTGTTTTTGATGTATATACATCTAAGCTCTCGGTAGAGGAGCTATGTGAGACTTTACGAGCTACAAACCGTCAGATTGTAAGTCTGTCGATTGTAGATCTCGTTGTTGTGTGTTTGTGTGTGTAGATGTGATGTGTGTGCGCCCATTATTAATTCAACATTTGAACACAACCCTTCAATTTTGAAACAAACCTCTTTACAGTTTACTCAATGATTCCTCAGCCTCTATTCAATCTGCAGAGCTGGGGTTTATGTTGTTGGAAAGAGAATAAATTTTACAGAATTTCTATACAATTTTTTAATCATTTTCATCAAGTTGAAGATGAGCTAACAAGAAAAACGCGAATATGGTAAAATTTGTGATTTTTTGGAATCTTAAAACCTCACTCTTTTCACTCAATGATTGAATGGGTTACATGGTGAATTTGAGGGCTATGTACTTTACTCAGTTGCTCATGTGGTTAATGTGATGTTCTCAGTGAATTATTGATCTGTATTGTTCGTAAATAAAGAGGTTGAATTGTGAGTGAGGTCGGGGAGTTTGTGATGGTGGATTTAGGGATTTAAAATTGAGTATATTATCTAGGTCCGATCTTAAATTTTCTTCTTGGTGGGAGGGGAGATAGAATCACATTTCATAATATTAATGAATTTGTAGGGTAAGGGTCAACAATATTTAAATTTCATGGACGTAAAATTTCAAAAATCAAATAACTTTTTTAATTTACTTTTTTTTATGCTGAAGAGATTATACCCCAGATCTCCCTCCTAAAAGCAGCATTGGTATTATCTGGATGTCTTATTTATTTTTAGGTTAATTATCTCATGGTGACGTGGTTTTCTGATAGAATTTTTTATTCATTCTGGTCTATAGCGCAACTCCTTTTAAACACGAGAGGGCAAGTGCATAGTAAGAAAAAAATTCCCATTTTTTCCTCCCATTTAGGTATTTTGGAGAAAAGGGTTAATTTTCAAATTTTGCTAGTGCGGGAATTGCCCACATGGACACTAATGACCTGTATTTTATTTATTTATTTAATTTTTGAATATTTTTTTGAAATAATTTATTAAATTTGAAAAATTTGTCTTTTTTTTTTTTACATATTTTCTATCTTGCAGTATATTATTTTATTGTACGACCACTATCCTTAAGACTTCCTAAAAAATATTTTCAAGTGTCTCAAAATAAAAGAATAAAACCGTAGCACAGCAAGCGACGCTAAAATATGTAGGTTTTTTTAACCAAAAAAAAAACTAACGAGCTGCAGTTCCGTTAGAAAAAGTAGGTTTTAGAAAAATGTAAAATCAGATAGTTGCTAAAAAATTATTGATAAATCATAATAAATATTTGTTCCGTATTACGTTCCTATTAATTCAAAATTAGATATTTTACGGGCGAAATAACGAAAATAGTGTTACCAGAAGTACCATGCGACTGATTCGCACCAGAATTTATTTCAAGTTATAATAAATCATGGTGAATATTTGTTTAATATTTCGTGGCTATTTAACGAAAATTAGAAATTTTATAGCCAAAACAAGAACAGCTATACTAGAAATACCGTTCGGCCGATCCGTAACAAAATCAATAGGTTTGGTCCTTGGCTTAGTACTAATGTTTATTCCAAATTTCGTGACCATTTGATAAAAATTGCGACCTATTCTTTGGTAACAAGAAATGCTTATATATATATATGAATATGAGTTATTAGTGCCAAAATTTTCTTTAAATCTACCCCCACCCACAGATCGTTCCATGACACTAAGATTAATAAATAGATTTTCAATTGAAAATTTACTTAAAAACTAAATAAATAAATAATGGAATATCTCATGAAATTGAATTATGTAAAACCTAATAAATGATTTCTTGTCGAATAAAATAACAGCAAGGGTGCTTTAATAACAGCTTTTTTTTCTTCTCGAATATGTCTTCTCTTGTTAGTAATACTTTAAAATTAAATTTTAAAAATCATTTTTGCACAAGAAGTTTTAAGTAGGTTAAAAATATATTTTCCAATTTGTTGGAGTACAATATAATTTGGTGAAATTAAGTACAATAAAAAAATTAAAATTCTTTGGAAATATGATGGGTAAATATTAAATTTAAAATTATGTGTCAAGGAAATTCATAAGGAAGTGAAAGAATAAAGTTTATTACGAAATTATAAAACTTGTACGCATGTTATTAGATGATTGTTTAGGAAATTAAATAAAAGCAAGCCTGATTTTGACCAGCTTCTTCGGTTCATCTTGACTCATATTCTTTTCTTAGCCATACTTAGCAATAGTTGGAGAATTTTTTCAAATCTCCTAAATGCATGTAACAAAATTTTGCAGAATGATGGAATATGATATGTTCACTCCTGTATTCCAGAATGTTTCTTTAATCTTAAGTTAGACTTGAGTACTTGTTCGACCAGGTTTATCCTATACTTATACATGAGAGTCACAGATAAAATATTACCTAAGTAGCGAATCTTTACTTAAGTATCGTTCTAGAATACAGGTATAAATGTCTGTACCAAATTTTATGACTACTGGTTAAAAATCAACCTTTTAGAACCATTTAAACCCCAAAAATGAAAAATAATAAAATATAAAAATGCAAATCATTAGGCTGATCTGAACCAAAAACAATAGGATTTGTATAAGTGTACCAAATTTCAAGATTATCAAATAAAAATTACGACTTGCACAAAATTCAACAGGAATGTGTATATATATGTATATTTATATAAATGAATTTGAGCTAATGGTCGTGAGACAAAAAGTAGACCCACCCTCACCCTTGGGTCTCAATACAAGATCTATTTTATTATGCAGGTTTTTGAAAATAAAATGTTTGGATAACTAGAACAAATGAGATTGAAAGAGGTTGAGCGAGGTCCGAGACACGAATGCATGGAATGTGTGAATGATGTAAGCAGTTCCCCTACTTCAGCCGGTAAAATGTTGTCATTTGAACGAAGCAATGTGAATGTTCGTATTGGTTTATTTCGGTGAATATTAGAATTGAAGGCCATTGTGTTTTTCTGAGTAATTTCCAACTAAATACGAATGAAAATTATCATTTTTATTTTATTTTTATTACCTCATTGAATAATTAAATGAACGAATAAATGTAATTATTAATTCAGAAACCACAACAAACATGAATTATGTAGATTAAAATGAGATTGAAACCTGTACAGTTCCGTAAGCGTGCAGATATTTTGTCTCAAAAGTGATGCCACTTTTCATTTCGTGTGCAGAAGACCCTCTATTGTGTTTAAGACTGTGGCATATGCAAGGTCCTTCTTAGCTAGATAAAAAGCCATTCTTAGCAAAAATTTAATTTTTTTTAGACCAAAAACATTAACCCTATTGTCCGATGATTTTATTTTAAATTTCCTCCTGTAGACATGGTTTTCTAGCTAAAAAAGAGACTCATCTAATTCGGAATAGCGTTTTGTAGGTAAAATTACAATTTATTGAAAGAAAACCGGTATTTTCATCACACTGTATGAATGTCGGTGAAGGAGAGGATGATGGTGATAATGAAAGTGATGTTGATGGTTGTGAAGAAAAGGGTTATGTTGATAATGAAGGCGATGATGATGATGATGATGATGATGATGATGATGATGATGATGATGCTAATAACGTTGATCTTATTTTAATCAGATTTTCCATATATTGCTGGTCCAAGTTAATGAATTTATTACAGAGAATCAGGTTTTTCGTCACTTTGGTAAAGGTAATGATGAGAGTGATGGGATAATAAAGCAGATGATGATGTGGCTGATGCTAATAGTGGTAAATGTGATACTAATGGTGTTGAATAAGAGGATGATGGTGAGAGTGGTGGTAACGTCGAAGGTGATGGTGATAATCCTTCACTGATGACATCTTTGCATTAAAATGTCAAATATTTCAAGATTACTTTCATTCAAGATTTTTTGCCATCTGAGTTTAAGGTCATTCCCATCCGGAATCCTATTATAACACTACTAACGATCTAGCAAAGGAAAATCAGGATGGGAGAAAAATATTGAACTTTACACCTTATGATGGAAAGAAAAACTGAGGCAGACTTATAATTAGATGAAAAAAAAACTCCAAAATAGAGCTAAATGGGTGGCATGTGGAGAGGCTTTTTTCTGAAAGTGGGCTCTGACAGTACTGCCTCATAGAGGAAGTATCGCTGGAAGTACTTGAAAACGTTGCAATAAATAAATAATTTCATTGTCTCTATCCATAATAATTATCTTTACGAGTTGGAACTTTTTTTTTCCATCCATTCTCAAGATGTGCATCTATATTTTCATTCTCCTATTCTCGTTTGAAAAGTTTGACCTGTGAATAGTCCATTTTTGTAGCTTTAAAAAGACCGATTATGTCATCACTTTTATGATGAAAGACGTTCTTATTTTCGAAATTTCGAAAAAAAGAAGAACTCACAGTAATAATCGTAATCTTACAGTGTGTAAATTATGCACTTCCATATTTCATAATTTTACTGCCATTATTTACAGAATGTTATCGATGGGGACTTGTGCGAACAGTATAATTCGATCGATTTGGCGAAACAAAAAAGTATTGCCGAAGATTTTGAACGAACGCCGGCGGAAATTGCCAAAAAACTAGAAGACATGCGTACACGATATGCGTTTTAAGCATGGTAAATCAAAAAAAAGTGAGTGATAACGATCTTGTAGCAGTATTATGGATGATTTATAGAGAGTTTGAACTCGGAAATAGGTGTGTTACGAGTAGCGTAATTACGTGTGTGTATTGTTTCGTTATTTTATTATCATTTCGTTTTCGTCTCGTCTCTTTTTGTGGTTTTCCTTCTTCAGTTGGCGGGTTTATACGTAAGAGTTGAACCTCATCCTCGCATACGTTTCGCCGTTGAACTTTCTCCGACCGAGTAACCGGAGCGCATCCAAAGCGTTCGGAATGATTTGGTTGTTTACCCGGGTGAGGCACTCACCGCGTTAGAAATAAACACGTTTCCTCCATGCGGGTACAACTTTTGCAACCCACCCTCGAAATGATTTAATTCCTACCCAAAAGGTTGTTTACGCATTCGAGCAGGTTGGTTGGTTGGTCGATTCGAATTTCTTATTCTTACAATGACATGAACCAACCAAATCACGATTCGAGGCAGGTTGTCCCAATCCGTTCGGATTAAAAACCAAGCAATCAAACAACTTAAAGGCAATCGTGTTTATTTTCGACGAGGTAAGATTTAACCCTGAGTTCCTGAACGCGCCGCTGCGGTTGATCTTCGTGACAGCATTTTCTCTTGCAGACTTAGCTCTAATTATTTTGCTTGCCTGTTCCATGTGTACCTACTACTCTGGCTACATTATTACATCCTTTCGCATATTTTGTTGGTGCTAATTTTTCACATCCTGCCATTATGTGCCGAATGGTTACTAGCTTCCCTTTTATGTTAAATTTGTTCGTAATTTTGGTTTTCTCCAGTCTAACCTAAGCATTTGTTTTTAATTTCAGTTATGGCGGCTGTTGGACTTTGCGTTGGATCTCACACGGAATCTTCTTTACCGAAGTACACAACTTTTATGGGAAAACACTTGAACTCAGTGTCGGTTATGTCGATGCAATTCAAATTGTATATTACTGTTGTTTAGTTAGAAAAGCCGGGTTCGATGTTGGTTTCAGTTCACATCAAAGAGTTGTGGTTAATGGACCGAGGAGCCCAATTTCAAAGCTCTTATCTTCGTTATGTTTTAATTGATTTAGTTCGATACCTTTTTTTATGTCAAGATGCTTCTGTATGATTAAAAGTTTTGTAAATACGTGATGAGTTTTGGCTGCGGAGATCTAGTGTGATTTATTGAAGGCTGGAATAACAAGGTTTCAAAATAGGACCGATGAAGAAAGTGTAGTTGGTTTGCATTCGCTTGCTGAAAGATCTTCGAAACGAAATTCGATACCTAGTAGGGTAGCAGATTTTTGAAGAGACCAGCTAGTTTTTCAACTTTATGTGCTGCTTCTCCAATCTTCTGTACAGCCATCATTTTGAACTTTTCAAGAATCCTACACTTATGTTTTTATCGTGATTTTTAATTTTCGATAATTATTTGAATCGAGGTGTTAGACGCTCAAACAATTATTCACCATTACTTCAACGTTTATGTAAGAATAATTCCTTTTTAATGCGAATAAATCCGTTTTTTTACACTTTTTCATCTCTTAAAATAAAAGAATGTAATTTTTTAATAATACCATTTTGAAGATACACCACCACATGAATTTTCACTCGAATTCAGTTTATTTTTAAAATGCTTTATCGATTCGATTTCCTTCTTTTGGCTATTCATCGATGGGCGTTATACTTGAATGCCATACAGTAAATTGCTGTTGTTGTTTCTTCTAGTATAATGATGTTTAAATCCTGTATTAGTCTTAATCTTTTTTTAACGTCTAACAGTGATTTAAAGTAGGATGATCCCAGATTTCAGTTCGAAATTGTTCATTTGAACAATCTTTGCTAAACTCGATAGACTCGTGTTTAGCATCCATGGTTCGAAATGTGATTAAATCTTCCTAGCTTTCGAATTTCCAGGAGAATATTCTATTCCTCAAACTAATTTTCCTGCCAACTGTATTATTTTCTGATTTTATCTGTCCATACATCTGTTACCGAGAATGACATTTTCAAAATATTTTTTTAATAATCAATTTGAATCATTTTGTTTGTAAGATACACTTTTTCGCTCATTGCTTCAGTTGAATTTATTGATTTTGACCCGAGAAAAAATTTACTTGATCAGTTTAAATGAGTATTGTATGTCATACGCATTGGTTTACCAATATTTTTCACGTTTTTAAAAATGAATTTGTCAAATTTTTTTCTCAGTAGTTCTTCATTTTTCTGCAAGAGTAGAGGGAAGCTTAAGGTAGGCGTTTATAATGTTGAAAATGTGTTAAGTTTGAGGAAATTGGTGCAAGTTTTACGTTGGGATTGGCAACCTTTTGTTTTTCGCGATAGTTGTTTTTTACAGCTTTTACATATATTTCATTGCATGCAAAAAAAAAGTATATCCAGTATACCGTACTCACTGGTACGATTTTATTGTCCATTTGCTGTTGGGCTTCGAATGTCATACCAATTACGAAGAACCTCTGCTCTTTTGAAGGTATTACTAATTTCAACAAGTGGAGACCTCATTCGTCAACTCATCAATTCCGGAGATTTCGGTTTTGAATTCATTCGTCTAACTTATCACCGATTAATTTAGTTCGTATAAAATCGGTCATGCGCATATGTGGGCGTAAAAGGCAGAAGTTGCGAATTTGGTTACCATGGGTACGTGAAACCCACGTATTCTGGCGGAAAGCAGCAAAATACAGAGTACAGTACCGTTCATTTTGCGTGCGTCCGTGTTCGTTATTTTCTCATTTTCGTCAGTCGAATTATGATATCTGTTTGACTATTCATTGTCGAGCACCGTACTCGATCCTGTTAGTTGTTTATCTCGGATTATTTCGTTGTTATTCGTTGAATTTGTGAAACAAAAGATGGAATTTATGCGGTAAGTGGGACGATTGTTAATGTATCGAGCTTTATCCTCCCCGAAACTATGAAGCATATTATATTAAGATTTTTCACACTCAGTAGGTGCGATGAGACGATGAGGCAATACGTATAAGAAGTCTCAGTTTGTGTTCCCAAACGACTGTTAGTGGAACTCGCTATGACACAAGCTGCTCCCAACCCTGTGACCTATGATCGAAACTGTGTCGATGCGAGTAAAGCAATTCCTGTGGACGAAAGACATCAGTTAACAACTTCGATTTATTACGGAGTGCGCAGTTACTTGCATCATTTCTACGAACCCTCGAGCAGATCTTACGTCAACGACGAAAGTGGATTGGTTGGTTTTAGTTACTTGTGCTACTTGGTTTACGCTTTGGGTATTCGTTTTGCGCGATTGACTGCTTCAATGCAGTTCGTTCCTCTTGTTCTGGCTCATCCTTCAAAATCTTGCTCCTTTTCCATTTAGTCGCTATTTCAGTATTAAGTTATACCGCTGAATCTTCATGCCATGTCAAGAAGGTTTATTCCCTAACATTTTTTTGTTTATTTTTATATCACGGTACCCGCATTAAGACATTTATTCCACTCATTTGAAAACAATCTGGGAATTCTCCTTTATTTTATCCAATGGAATTTTGGAACGGTTAAGTGACTCCCGGCACTTTTGTGCAATTTCTTTAAATCTTTACAGATTCATCAAGTACCGTGTTAAAGAATGAAAAGTGAATTTTTGTACACATTAACATCAAAACAAACATTCGAATATTTGAATTTAAGTTTATTGACTGTCGATTGCGGAATGTTCGTGTCACGGTTACGTCTATTCATTGACTTGAAGTGATGGCGTATAGCACATTATATACTTAGTTATTGCTATTTTGGTGCTGCCTTACAATTTATTTTAATTTTCAAAACTTTTTTTTTTTATCTTGAACGATGAAGGTGGAGAGGCAATAAAAAAAACTGAGGGTTTTCCAGTTTTTTCCAAGCGTTTCCGTGATTAAGTATATCTACCCAACGACCTATCATTAAGTTATTCGAAGGGAATCGTTCTCTAATGTTGAAGTTAACGTTTTGAAAAAAGAAGATATTTCTGGATTATATCTCCCTTTGGAAAATGAACGAACATAAAAACAAAAATGCCGGAATGAAAATTTTTCTCGATTAACTGTTGATGTTTTCTTATTAAAATAACATGAACCTATACTTACTTTTCGAACGAATAAAACAATGTAGGTAATGTTTTTTCAAGAATCTGGAAATATGCAGTTCGTAAAAGAGTTGATTCAACTTCAATCTGGAGATCGATAGAAGTATACATACCGCAGTAGGGAAAGGGGAGTCTTAGAACAAATAATATCGTAATGTACCTATGTAAGTTTGCGAATCATCGAATAATTAACACGCGTGGAATATAAGAAAAAGATTAAATTCGATACTATAAATAAATTTTCGATTATAGAAAGTCAAGAGCGCCGCAAATATTCTTCCGCTGTAATTGTAAACTGTCAGAGGTAAGTTAACTTCATAAATCAAAATCAACGAGAAAGTTGAATCTAAATTAGAATCGTCGAGAGGAGGGGAAACGGGTTACTACCCAAAACTCAAAAGGACTTGTCCAATATTAGAAGGCCTTTATTGAACACAATTTGTTAAATAAAATTTACAATCATCTCCCGGGCCGGAATTCTCTTAATCCGGACCTGATGATCCTCTTTTGTTTCGTTTCGTCATTGTATCTGTCTGTTGTTTTCTGCGGAAAAATAAACGCATGTTGCGATTCAACAGTCTGTCTAACGGATCAGTTTGTCTTTCCTATCGTTTTTTCTGCGTTATAGCAATCGTCCAGGTAATGATGCGTATTAACACAAATCGTAATTCCAGGATATGTTACTTCTGCAGGATAAGCCACTGAAAATTTTACTCTTTCAACTAGAAAACAGATAATAGGCTCAAATATTGTATTTTGCGTGAGCGAGTCAAATTATATAAAGTTTCATCCACCCACAAGACCCATGTTAGAGTTTAAAAGTGCATTCTATCCCTAAATGGTTTTAATCTTAGTATTTTAGAGAGCAAAGAAAGAAAAAAAATGATTTTTTTCACTCTGTTATAATTCAACAGCACCGAAATGGATAAAATTCAAACGTAGTACCTATCGAAACTGTCACATTCCATCTGTGTCGAAGAGGGCTCTCAATTCTTTAAAAATATTGTGGCATTCGACTACCTATTAATAGTTAATACTGATTGATAGGTATGTCGACTGTAAACCGAACCTTTGAGGTAACCAAAATGTAATGTTCAACTTTTTGATTTGAATAAATAATGCTGGCTAGCACTGTAGGGGCTCCGTGAAACTTACGAGCGTCAGATAAGTCAGATCGTCACTCTGTAGATCGTATAGTCTCGTTAATGTGTGTACGTGACCTTCGTTGACTCCAGTTGAACACATTTCAATTTTGAAACAACAAACCTCTTGTGATATTTCAATCTCACTCAATGATTCCTCAGCCTCTATTCAAGCTAGATAGCTGGGGTTGGCATTTATGGAAAGAAGATAAAATTTTCGAAATTTCTTTATTATATTTTAATCATCTTTGGCAATTTGGAAATGAACTAACTTACGAACGAAAAAAACGTAAATATTGTAAAATTTGCGATTTTTTGGAATCTGAAAACCACTATTCTTTCACTCAGTTAATGATTCCTTAGCCGACACAGAGCTAAAGTTGACATCGCTTAAAAGAGATGAAAATTTAAGAAAATTTATTATCCATATAATTTTTTTATAATTTGTAGCAGTTTGAAAATAAATGAACGCAAAAAAGAAAAATTAAAGGAAAATTTACCGTTTTGGGAATCTAGAAACCTTTCCTCCTTCATCGAATGATTCCTCAGCCTCTATTCAAGTAGAAAGCTGGAGTTGATAGTGCTGGGAAGAGTAGAAAATTTACTGGTATCTGCTTTCCATATAATTTTTCAATCGTCCAAGGACTATTGAAAATAAATGAAAGAGAAAACCCAAATTGATGGAAAGTTTGCCGTTTTAGTATTGTTCAGGTATTTTCAGGTTTACTCATCAATCATTCGTGACTACATCCCCAGAGGCGATCACGTATGTTTTTTTCTCTCAATCCTGCAACAAAACTCCTCTGACCTGATGATTTTTGCTCAAGCGTACCTATGGGTGAATATAGGTGTGTGTGTGTGTGTGTGTGTGACTGTGTGTGTTTGTAATTAATTGTTTGTGCAAAACCTAACTGAACTTGACGATCAGACGTCGAGAAAACTGAAGAAAAATAAGATTTCATTGTTATTTTCCCAAGTACCTATCTCGGAAATATGCTGAATAAGCGGCCAAGCGCTGTATTAAATGAACCCATGAGAAAGAATGGACGTCTGTACGAAGGTCATATTTTCATTTGACTCATCATCGCCCATGTAAAATACTTATATTTGATCTCAGTCCCAGGTTTTAGTTGCGGATCTTCTGAATTTTCTTTTTGCAGCGAGTTTTTCTTTAAATAATAGGAATCAAAAAAGTTGTTAACGTTGCTGTTCCTTTTAAAATATTTTATTCACTCTACGACGAATTACGTGTGTAAGTTAATGTGACCTGGTTGTGATTTGGCGTTTGGCTGTCAGCCTGTATAATCATGGGATTTATCCGGGCATGTACGGATTTTTTGAAGGTCGTAAGGAAGTGTAGGTATTTTGTACGGATTAATTCTTCGTTCTAGAATTTTTGTTGAAGAAGTAGATCGTTAATTATCTCAGAGCAAACAAAAAAAAACACTGGTTTTTCAATTTCCCTATATGAAATATGAGAAGAACCTTCATTACAATGAGAACGAAGTATCATCATGTTAAGAATTCTTGAACGAAAAATGTTTACTTTAAATCATTTAATTGTTTTTTCAGATAACTCAAAAACTATCACATCGATTTAAAAAAGTATATATACAATTATAAAATAAATAATAATAAATATGAAACACCTTCTATTCTATCTTTTAAAAAAAAGTCGATAAAAATTGTTCAAGTTGTTCTTCGGAAATTTGTGAAAAAACAGTCATAGTTATTTATATGTAAGTATGCATACATATACAGTCAGTTTTTTGAAGCAGTGACTCGAAAATTATCTCGTCGATTTTAAAACGAATAATACGGGACCTTAATGGGATTGTTTCCTCTATCACTGAAAGAAATGTCATCAAATTTGGTGGTAACTGTCGTGGGATCCGCAGACAAATGTAGTGAAAAAATATATGTAGTTACATACACACATCCATTAGTTGGCTTGGTAATAATTTGGCAAGGGGATGATATTGAAATACACG
This sequence comes from Ericerus pela, assembly GCA_011428145.1. Lineage (NCBI taxonomy): Eukaryota > Metazoa > Arthropoda > Insecta > Hemiptera > Coccidae > Ericerus > Ericerus pela. Next base: position 42,432 of record WOFM01002058.1, read on the forward strand.
TAAACGCGTTCATCTGCAGATTCCACGTATAATTGGAATGATATATAACGATTAAATTATACTTAGTGGTAGGATAACATTACGTTAAGGTATATCACATGTATAACTCGTAACGAATGTACGTGACAGTTGCGTTCTGATGTGGCAGGAAGATGATTTCGAATTCGTGGTGGAGCCGGGTCGCCGCAAAAACGGATGCTGGTTCTACGTGTGCATTGGCGCGGGGCTGATTCTGCTGGTGGTGGGCATCGCGCTCATTCTGGTCGGAAATGTGACGCCGCTGAAGAATCCGATGGTCGACGTGCAGGGTAACCTCGAAATACTCGACCAAAAGGCCATCGAATTCAACAGGAACGTGCGAACATGTCAGTTGTGCGGACTGATGAGCTTCTGCGCCGGAGGCATTGTCGTAATGCTGACGCTGCTCGTCTCCGCTTACGAACGCGAGTGCGGTTGCCGCCGCGTCAAGAATCGTATCCTGCGTCCGACCACCGTCGATCCGCACGCGTGGATTCGATACGCGAACAGCTACGCGGTCGACGACGGCGCCCGCATACCGTTGTCGCGAGAAATAAAAGCGGTCCAAATCGAAAAAGAAAAACACTGAGTGCGTGCGGCCAGCGCGACCATTCGCCGCCGCTATAATTCTGTACAGCTACTCATATCCGCGTCTACGCACCACCCACCCACCCAACCGCCTACCTACCACCCAACCGCCTACCTACCCACCTATACGTATAGCCTGGTGGTACTCCTATAATATTAATCTATTTTTCGCGGAACAGTATCCTCAGTTACGCCACTGCAGCATTTATAAATTATTAGGTACCTACCATATGTCCGTTTAAGTACGATGACTTCATCCGTACCCATGTCGCCGTTGGTCGTTTTATATGCGTTATAAGTTGATTGATTATATTTTTGAAGTGTTTTGTTTTCATATTCGAGTAAAAGGATTATCTTAATTATACGTAATATACTTACAAGTAGACGGCGTACCTACCTGTAGCGTACACCGTGGTTGACCGATTGACTGAAACGTGCGTATTGAAGTACCTACTTAGGTACGTCGTGTGTTTTAATTGGATCATAAACGTGCGATGAGATAGATTTGTCGAGGACTATCCCTGACGCTTAGTCGGACGCGGCCACCCGCTACTTCTGGATTAGATTTTATGTCATAAATTGGTAGATGATACTACATCGATCACTAGGTACGATTCGCGGGTCGCAAGCCAACTCCAGAACCATAACTGAAGCGGAGTGGATTACCCTCAACGTCCCCATCCCCCTAAAAAAGTGTACCTGCGCCAAATCACACATGTTAGAAGTGAAATTGCTCTTCAATAAACAAATCCGAGGATGTATAGTACCCAATAATATGGTAATTAGTTTTTCTAACTAACCACTTTTGGGTCACACGGGGCAAAATTATTGGTTCAATCCAAAAATGAACTATAAATTTGAACACGGTACTTCAAAGAATATAACCAACGATGTATCATTTATTTTTTCAAGAAAAAATTATCCTAGCGCCTTTTTGGGGTCACCAGGGACCTACAATGAGTGATTCAATCCAGAAATTAACTGACAATTTTAATTAAGCGCCTCAAAAAACGTAACGGACGATGTATTACTCAGTTTTTAAGAAAAACCTATCCTAACAGCCCCTTAAATACTTACCAAAATTTGGAATATAAACTAAAAAATTAAAATTTTCGAATAGGTACGTATTTAAATGATGGTGCGACGATGGTTCAAATCCCGGTAGAGAAACAAAATTAATTTTCTAAATGGATGGAATTTATGAAATTGGGCTTCGTCACGACATCGGGCTCAACTTGAAATAGTTATATGAGAATTTTCGTAATTTTTGGTTCTGTCGTCTTTGAGGAAAAACGTCATCACAAAATTTGTTCTGTGATTAGGTGAGCAGGCTTCGCCTCGTTCGGTTCAATAAAAATTTTTGTCTGTCAAACCAATGGTCAATAATCGGATGTTTTCAAGTAGGTGAAAAGAAAAAAAAGGCTGGTTTTTAAAATTTGGTACACATTTAGTGCTGGTATACCTCCCCGCTTTGGGGTATGATTGACTCAAACTTTGAAAATGCTATTGCTATTTAAGAAGAAAATTTAGCTGTCTTACTGGAATTTATCCATAATATTTACCTACATAGTAATTAGATTGATTTCGACGTCTGTAACGTCACTATAAACTGTAAAATTTGATGTGATTACAAAATTTCTTTAACCAGATGATGCCAAAATAGAAAATAATATGAGCTTATTCTAAATAATTTTTTGTCTCGCTCAGAAATATTACACTACACCTACTTTTTTCCTCTATTTTTTTTTTTTTTAAGGAAATATTTAGTTAATAAAAAGAAAAATCCAAGCCCCTGATAATTTTTCTTAGTCCAAGTAAAAAATGAAATGTACTATTTGTTATTCAAAAAAATTATTCGAGAAATGGGAAAAGTGATGGTAAGATATTTCTTTGCCATTGTTTCTTATATAAGGTGCAGTGGGGTAATTGTAATATAAAATTTGATTAGTTCAACTTTAGCTCTACCTGGTGGAGAATGATATGAATCAAATTTAATGAAACTTGAAACAAATATACTTTACAGCATTGGCTTATGATTCTATCTGTTGAATTTAGGTTCTCTGCCCAGAGTAAAATTTTTTACTCGTTTTACAAAATCAAGTTGGTATATTACATTTACCCCGTCTATCGGGGTAAATGTAATAATGTGTTCCAGATGAAAGTATGTTTGTTCTATGGATATTTAAATAACAGGACGTAGTAGATCATTGAATTTACTACATTACCAAAAAAAAAAAAAAAAAAAAATCACAATATCTCAATTTTTCGATAAGTTATAAACTTTTTTGTGCATGAAGGTCTAAAGGGTAATTTTTTAAACATTTTTACTGAAAAATAAATTGAAGTAAAATTGTTTTAAAACATGTTTAATTGATATTAAAAGCATATCAGGCCATAGTATTATAGAAAAATATTGAATTTCTTTCATTCAAGTATTTTTGAAATTTATTTTTAATCTTTTCTTTCTTCTTTTTAAACTCAATTTAATGAAAGGTATACAGTTCATTAAAAAAAAATTTCTATCAAATAACTTTATTTAAGTAGGTATCAATTAAGTTGAGTTACAACAACAAAAAAAGAAATCAATTAGGGTATGGAATATTAAAATGTCGAGCAGCTGCATAAATTGTTTTTCTATTATTTTGGACATTTGCTATAGCAGCTATCAAGTCCGCATCAGTATAACAAATTTCTCTGTGCTTCTTAATGTAGTTTCGATGCATCTAAAATTGAAAAATTTAATTGGGGTAAATGTAATATAGTGTATGTTACATTTCCCCCAACATGCTTTTTTGTTGGGGTAAATGTAGCACCTTGAAAATCTTCTCAAATATTCGTTGTACCCAACCCATTCCATGAAAATATTAAAATTCATTAAAAAATAAGTTAGAATAAAAAAAAAATTGCCTTTACCTTGATTTTTCGATGAATTATGTCCCATCAAAGTTTCACTCAATAACTCAACAAATGAGATGAAATTACTTTTTGACAAGTTGCATCATCTTTTTTTAATAATATTAATGACAAAGTAATCTAAGTACTATAGTAGCCAAGTTGAATGGTTTAACCACTTGTACAACTAGAGAGCGCCACAATCCGATTATATTATGCTTGACAAATGGACATTACATTCTTTGTTATCCACGTAGCAAGTTTAATTAGTTTACCAAATATTTGAATAATAAAACATGAGAATACGATGAAGAGTGAAGACTAAAATTTGCACAACTCAGATTTTGGTACTCTTGCCGAGGATCTACAAATATATAGGAGGATGTGGGGGAATTGTCGCTTTCATAGCAGAACCAGACCTAGGCGGTATATACAGTGATGGGGAAGTTCCTCAGATTATTCCTTACTTTTTGTACACGCAAATAGGATCTGAAATTGAGGGCACCAGGGCCCCGTTGAACTGACCAGCAAAAAAAATTCATTGTGGGATTTTGCTAGGAATAGGCTGCTTCGGAGCAGACTGGTTTGAAGAACCCAGTTTATTAAAAGAGCTGGTTCTTGAAACTGCTCCGTGCTCCTTTCTACTCCAATACTCCAAAGACCAAAACAAAATTTTTTTCAATTTTTTCTAACACTGTTTTGGTTTTTAGCAGCTAAACTGAGTTCAGTTCATATCATTTGCCACTGACATCTCATACAATCAAAGATAACGAGAGGAATCAAAAAAGAAATGTTTATCGTAGAGAGCTAAAATTTTTATGAGTTGTAGCACGTTAGCTTAAAATTCTGTGAAAATTTCAGCTCAATCACACATTTCGTTTTCGAGATATTGCTGAAATTCCGCCAATTCCTCAACTAGATTGAATCCTTAGTAATCATTTCAGTTACACAATCTGAACCGATATCTCGACACCCAAAGGTAAGATTGAATTGAAAATTTTCAGAAATATCAAAATTATGTTAACTTAGTATCAGGTGAAAATTTGGTTAAAATCGTATCTTTGGTTCTTGAAATATGGCTGATATTCTGCAACTAGATTTAGGTCATATTATTTGCATAGGTATTCCACGTAATAAAAATTATCAAGAGGAATAATGAGACAACTGTTAGTTGTAGAGAGCTGAAATTTTTACAGAATTTTTAGCTAACATACTACAGTATTTCATAAAAATTTCAACTTTCTGAAATTAACAGTTCTTTCACAACTCCTTTCGATAACTTTCATTCCATGGAATGGCAAATTATGGAATTTCAGCAATATTTTGAAAACAAAATAAATAAATTCAGCCAAACTTTCATAGAATTGTTAGCCAACATATAACATACCTCGATGTCTCTATTCTCACCCATTTTCTGTTGGTAACTTTGATTGTATTGAAGGAAATAATTGGTATACTACTTCTTTATATAGCGTGAATATTGATGATAGATACTGCTCAATCCAATGTGGTTAGGATTAGACTCATTTTTGGTTCAGTGGTTTACATTTTAAATATGATTGAAGCCGTTTCAGAGCAGGGAGTAGATTGAAAAACTATGTTTCTTGAGAAACTAGTAGCATACGAACCATGTTCCACAAATGAATATTTTGCTCATCACTAGATTCCATTAAGTGCCACTTTTGCATGTACGTACGTCTTAATATTGTAAGGCAGGCAGCCAACCATTTATCGCAAACCACACATACGCGGGCACTGCTGTAGGAGGTTTATTCCTGAACTGCGCACATGATGTACCATTGTGTATGTGACTTATGCTATGTATTCTGTAATAGCTTATCATGTGTAAGTGATTGTATCTAGGCGCATCCACCTACACCTATTGGGACAAATATTTGGTGTCTTATTTAGCGTTGGAAGCGTTTGTTGCTGAAGTTTGTTGATAAATACTCATAATTGTTGATGATTAGAGGAATCAAAGTTTGAGGGTAAATAATAAAAACAACTACACTTTATCGTGTTTATTAAACAACTGACAAATCCTGATTAATTTAATCGCGACGAATCGAAGAGAATTTGTAGATGTATTCTCTTTGATTTGTCACTAAATCTTAATCAATTTAACGGCGACGAATACTGATTAATTTAATGACGACAAATACTAATTAATTTAATGGGGACGAATCAAAGAGAATTTGTAGAAGAATTCTCTTAGATTTGTCGCTGAATCCTAATCAATTTAACGGCGACAAATTCTGATTAATTTAATGGTGATGAATCAATTTAACGGCGACGAATACTGATTAATTTAATGGCGATGAATCGATGAGAATTTGTAAATGAATTCTCTTTGATTTGTCGCTGAATCCTAATCAATTTAATGGCAACGAATACTGATTAATTTGTCGCTGAATCCTGATAATTTAACAGCAAAGAATCGAAGAGAATTCGTAGATTATTTGGAGAAATTTCAGTTGTCCACAACAAATGGTGATTTTGTAATTACTTACAATAACTTGATTTTTATAGAAATTTAGAAGAGAACAGAAGGAAAGTAAAATACAGATCTGTGAATATAATCATTAATCAATCCAATCTACTTCAAATCTTGTGAAGTTAGTGAAGTTGAGTGAAGTGATAACAGAAGTTAAGATTTTACAGAATACCTTTTCTTTGACTCAGATGTAAACCAAGTGCACCTAATTGTGCTATGCTACATTAGCCAAGTAAGTAGTTCAAGAATAAGCTCCCAGATGCAGCGTGTGTCTATATTGGCATAGCCCAGCGAGGTGGCAGTGAGTGCGGCTGTGTACGTCATATCATCTCGCCGTAGCTGCTACATAAATGTTAGGTTCACGTAGCTTTCCCTACATGTGTTATCTATATAGACGTCGTGTATTTATTATATTATTCTTTTCCAATATCGGCCAAAGCCAATGTCGGCCATCTGTCAACGAGAGGCTGAGAAATCCTCACAATCATCAATTTAAAAATATGTATTTTGCAACATTTTTAGATAGAGAAAAAAAACTGAAAAAAGCCTATTAAAGTCTTGGGAAAAAAGTCACTATAATTTTTTTTTTTTTTGGGGGGGGGACCAGAAACCCCTGTAATCCTCCTATTTTCAATTATGCACCTTTTCCTAGCCCATAGTAAAAAATTCATTACTTTTTGAAAGTACTGCGAAGCAACAGTAAAAATGAAAGCACTTTTTCTTCATTCCTTGTACAATAGAAAATTTCAAGTAAATTTTTTATTAAAAAAATAAAAAAAAAACCTATCCTGAATAGGTCTACTACCCTGGGTCGTCATATACTCTAGGCCTTACAAAAAAGACACTTAAATAGATAATAAAAATAGGTTCGTTTGGGCAGCCATTTGTCTGGTAATTCTGATCAAATTTCTGGATGTTACATCAAAACACTTCCCCGCATTAACATACGTCTCTGGTAAAATAACAGTACCTCCAGAGGTATTGTTAAATTAATATAAATTTCTGATAATTTTTGAAATGGAAGAATTTATTACAAAATCTGCAAGAACATGTTCCTGTAATTTTTTTTTGCAGAAATTTTACTAGGATTACCAGGAAAATGGTTGCTTGAACAAACCTTATGATCTTTAAGTGTGTCTGTAGACTCGATATATGTGACAAGAATTATTTTCACCTGTAAGGCAATGTTGTTTACGTCGTAATTCTCATCTGTAATTTCACTAGGTGGATAAATATTCTTAAAAAGCATTGAAAAGCATGGAAATTTAGGAATGTTTGATTCTAATTTTCTTAACACAAGAGACAGTTACTTGTTCAACATAAATGAAATTATAGAGGAAACTTCAAAGAATAAAATAAGCCAAAGAATAAGAAATTCAAGTCCTTAGTTAGAAGCTGAGAAAATGTTTTAATTTGATGTATCAGTGTACTTGACCCTACAGACAACTAATAATACTGCTCAAAAACTCCAATTTGAGGCACGATTTTGTGTTCTTATTTTTGATTTTTGGCTTATTTTATTCGTTGAAGCCTCTAGAATTTAATTTATGTCGAATAAGTAACTATTACTTGTTTTAAGATAATTATGACCAAAAATTCGAGTATTCCCTATGCCTTTCATATATTTTAGCCACCCAGTGAAATAAGGCTTTTAGTCATGACGTTAAGCAACATAGCCCTATTAGAAAAATTCTAGGAGAACTAGGTTTGTTTTATTTGCCACAAAAAGCGACCGTTGGGTGACACTATTAACACCAGGTTATAAAGTGGGTGTTTTATTTGCCACAGTGTTGTCTTGGTGTTTGTTGTGTGATTGTTTTTTTTGTTTTTTATCATAAAATTGTCACCCAGGGGCGTGTTTAGAAATTGTACCAGGGAAGATAAAAGTTCTACACCACGTTACTTCACATCTAACCTACTTTGTAAACACATTCAATGAGTATGAGGAGATTTAATTTTAGTACAATGAATTATATGAAGTTACCTTTGGTAATTATTTTCCCCGTCTCCAGAGTTGGGGAAAAAAATTACTCTCCCGAGTACAAAATTACCTTTCTGAATGCATCGGTCAACACTTTTCTCTCCTGAATAACCTTTATGAACAAGCCCCATTGATGACACTATTTTGCACATACTAGAGAGGAGGTGTGAGCTGGTGTCAGGTTGGTATCTTTGTCCTGACATCGAGTTCAATTTTGAGACATCAAAACAAACTTGGCTGGTGTTTGGTGTCAACCCAAAGTTAACCTTTTCATGGTAAATAAAACAAAATTACTGTAAAACACAAAATCTTAAAAAAAACCATGCGAGGTGTAATACAATAGAGTCTTATCGTATTGAACCAAGGCTACAAAAATCACCCCAAAATGAAAACGTATTATTTTTAAAAAACATTCGAACTAATGATAATGTCAGAATTTTGAGAAAAGTCCTAGCAGTCGAACTATAACATTTATTTATATATTTTAAAATTTTTTTCTTGAAAAAACATCAAAATTAAAGTATGATGTTGTACTTGGTTTGGGTTATCCTGTTTTTAGATGTTGCAGTAAATGGTTTGAACTATAACTGGTATACAAAAGGAGAGCCCTAATTAAGTAGAGCATTTCTTGTTTTAATTCGTAGGTACCAGGTAGATACAATATAGTGGGTACAGTACGTATAAAAATCTTGAATTTAGTTATTGTAGATAAAATAAGCCCAAGCCTCTGGTTACCCTTCATGTCATCACGTATAATCGTGATTTTGTTGATGCAATTTTTTAATTAATTGTAAGAAAGAATTTAATTCAAAAAATTATTCAACTTTGGAAAAATAATCGAGTCGATTCTTTTTATTATTATTATTATTTTATTAATTAATTCTTGATTTTTAATACGTGTACGTTCTGTATAAATAGCTTGATACTAGAGGTAAACTAACTTTCTAAACCCCATTGAATTGGAGGTATTTGTCGAGAATATGTGTTATTAGTACATTAAAATTTATTCTTTCCCCATAAAATCACACAAGGAGGAATAGATTAATAATACAATATCATTTTCTCCCTTCCTGGGAATGCCATGGGACATGATATGCGATAACTGATTTTTGTATTATTTTATTTTTATCGATGAATTAAAATAGTGATGCACTTCTTTATTAGCGTTCTCCTTTTGCGCATTTGCTGTAACCACAGAGTATTAAGCGTAAAAAAGGACACCCGCTCATCTGAACGCTATACTACGAAAACGGCACCACTTTTGGGAGCTTTGCCCCCTCTCCTACAGTATCGAAATTCGAATTTGCTTACATTTGCTTACCCCTCATTCGGGCCAATTAGCAATAATTATGAAATTTTTTTGCTAATAATTTAATTTGAAAAATGAATAAATATAACTATTAATTTAGAAACTACAACAAACACGAATTTCGGTTAATGACTTATTGAAAATTAAAATGATGCTTGGGCTCTTGAATCAGGTACCAAATTAGAATTATAGTAATTCGTAAAATATTGGTATCTATTGAAAGTGAATTACTTTTTTCGACTTTTCGGTGAAATAATTTTTAGTTAATTTATTCAGCGTTGTCAAATTCACCATCTTCTTAAAATTAGCTGATAATTAAAATAGATTATTATATTTTTGTTAATTTTGAACGTACAAAAGTTACGAATATTATGATCATAATCGCCATTTAAAATAGAAATCATTAGGCTAGTGTTTTGAAGAAAAGTGCTCAACAAAACTTCGGATAGGTAGTCAAACTTGTCTTCCTACTTTTTCTCAACTCGTGGTTTAGATTGGAAGATTTGGAACATACAACATTCAATTCTCAGTTATCTCACTATAGAATGTTACTTAATATTAATAAAAAGTATGGATCGGAATTGATGGAATATTCTCAAAAATAAAAGATCGCAAGGAATCCCATAGGAATGAGTGACAGATTGAAAACTCAAAAACAAAATTTTCTATTTCTATGCATTTTTTCTTCAGACTAGTTGGATTTGGCTTCACGAAACAATACATAAAACCTCAGAACGGAAAAAAAAATTAAAAATTAAAAATTTTATTACATTTAACGGAAAATAATCGACATTACAAGAAAAATCTTCTTCGACTGGTCTCCATTTCGTGTCTTCGACCAAATATCGTCCAGTCGAATTCGCCACACTTCGAGTCAAAAGTACCACGCTGTAACGACTGTAATCTCAGAGTAAATCTAGGTCCCAATTCCCTTAATGCAGCCTTTCCTTTCAGGAATTTATATCTGTGGTGTCGAAAAAATATGTAATCGCGTTGATTGTGGAAGGTGATGACGCGTCGTCCTTTGAATTCAGGTTGATAATGAAACACGGAGCCAAACATACGTCCGATGGTTTGCCCTAATCTGGTATTGAAATTATTTAAAATTACCTCTGGCTGATGAGACGTCAATTCCTTCGCTTGCTTCTTGTTGGCGATCTGAACGTTGCTCAGTCGAAAATACGCAGTCGGTCCCTCAGGTAAATGAATCAGCAGCAAACCATTTGGTTCGAATCTATCTTCGTTAATAACGACGACGTCCGTGAATCGTTTTTTAATGGCATCGGCGACAATGGACTTGACTGATGCTCCCTTTCGACCAATTCTGGAGCAGTTTGGAATTATTTTACATAACTGAGCAGCGAACTTACGAGAAGCTTTGATAGGCTTCTCTGAAAATGTAATCAAGACACGGGGTTCGTACTCTTTACGAAAGTACGAACTAAACTCGTCCGTTTCGAGATCGCGATTGATCTCTTCGATGACTTCTTCGTCAACGACGCTGTTTAGTATCGTGGCATCGGGTTCTCGACACGACTCGATGGTTTTGGGTATTAATGACGGTCCACCTTCTTCTCGACGGGTCTTTCTTCTAACTTTCTTATCTTTCTGTTTCTGTTTCAAGCGTTTGATGTTCTCCTTCTGAAGAGCATGCTTCGTTTTCTTCCTGTCAATTGCAGGGAGAAGAGTTTCGCCAACCTTTTTTACTTCCTCATTTTTGCGAATCAATTTCAGCGAATCTCCCATTGTTGATGCAGTTAACTCAAAACGGACTGAATTAAAATTACGATTTGTGTAGGACTTATTAACAATTTTACTTATCGTACGAAAAATTGAAAAGAAAATGAAATTGGTGAAATTGGTAAAATATATATCAATTAAAATAAGAAAATATGATAAGAATTCACTTCATGACAACACCAGAGTTTTATAGATACAAGTACGGCATTACGCCATTTTGTATCCATAGTTTAATTCACATAACCCTTTCAGAATTTCAGATTTATCTAGGAAACCAATGGTACAATTTCTGCAAAATTTTCAAAAAATTTTTAACGAACAAATGTTAATGTTTCTTCAAAATTTCAACTTTCTACAAGAGATGGTTCTCTTACAATCGCATTCAATAACTTTGATTGTATAGTTTGATTCTATAAAATAGTATGTGATAAGAGACTTGTTACTTTGGCCCTTCAATCTGTTGAGCAAACATAGATTTCAAGTGAAACAATGAAAAAGATCTATAAAATTAATAAAAAAAATCTAAAATCATAAAATTACACCAATTGTAACATAAATATCAATAAATTTATTGAGGTGAGTTCTGATCACTTCACATGGAAAAGATAAGCACGGACTTCCATCTTAGAAAAATGATTTATTACGTTAGTACAACGACTGACAAACGGAGAACATTCTCCGTCGAGCAGTGGCAGGAAAAATATTGTGTTGGTGATCAGTGTCGCCACATGTAAAACGAATAAATATAATATACCTGTTACATACAATGTTAGTCAATGTAAGGTTATGTGTTTGTGAGGGAGTTAGGGAATCGTATCCCAACACCCCCCTGCAATTCAAAACGGACGAACGAACATATAAGTAAAAAATGTGTCACACATTGTATGTATTTAAAAACATATAAAAAAAAATAAAAATAAGCAATAGCAGTCAAAATTGTTACATATAAATATCATATAGAAAAATTGCTATAAAAATGGTAAAAATATTAGGTATGTCGTTGACTAGTATCATGATGTACAATTAAAATGTGTATAAATTTATGTATCAATTGTTTTATCTTATATATCGTGTAATTATTAACATGAGGTATACATTTAACCTTCTGTTATAGTGTCACGTCTTATGAATATTGTGTGATTTTAATTTAAAAAATATATATAAAAGGTAGGTCAGAGAGATCAATATCTCCTCATCGTCAGCTGTGTCATTATGTATATGTCCTTATAATTAGTTGTGTGGGGTTTAGATAAATATGCTATTGTTGGAATCAATTGTATTTGTTAGGGAATGCTGGTGCCAGTAAGAGAGGCAGAGCAGTGACGGGGAACCTATTGAATATTGTGATGTGAATTGTGAAACAAAATATGGAACACTCGGTTTACGACAGGCGCTAAAAGACCGACGCCCATCCGCAGTCCAAAACTAAGTATCAAAAATTTTGAGGGATATGTCAATTAAGACTATTGGCCAAAAAGTTGACTTGTTCGGAGGATTCTCATAACGATATTTTGGAAGGTTTTCCGATCAAGTGCTTTAGTTAATATATCAGCAACTTGATCAGGTGACCTAATATCATTAAAACTTATTAATTTTTGTTGGAAAGCTTCCAACAGTGCGTAGCATTTGATCGCAAGGGACCTGGAGCATTTCTGGCCTCCCTCAGATGCAATACACGACGCAGATATATTGTCCTCGTACACTTGCACTGGGTCGGTTACAGAGAAAACGCTTTCCGTAAGTCTCCAGATCACATATATGTCGTCTAGTGCATCATTCAATGCAATTAACTCGGCTGCAGTCGACGAAGTTGCAACCGTGTTTGCCAGTGAACGGCCCAATTTAACAAGTCTCCGTTTAAGAATATCATAAAGCCAGTTGTAGAGCACCCTTTCTCCAAGTTATTTATATTGATGGGTGAATCATCTACGTCGGGTGCATACGACGCATCGACAAAAGCCTTAATGTATGTTTGGTTGAAGTGGAAGACCAGAGAGAATTCCCTTGTAGTTTTAAGGTACCTAATAATACGACAGACATAATTTTTTATTTCATTATTGGAGGATGCCTGAAAACGTGGTAAATAATTGACGGCAAAGGCAATATCCGGGCGGGTCAGTCTTGCCACATATCGCAGATTCCCAATCATAGCCCTATATTTGGTGTCATCCATTCCATTTGTTGGCTTATTTATTTTAAGCCCAGTCTCCATGGGTGTGGAAGATGGATTACATTCTGTCATTCCAAACTTCCGGAGAATCTTATCAATATATCTATTTTGTGTGAGTATAATTTGTTTTCTAGGGATATCTCGACTTATTTCAAAACCTACGAAGAAAGTTGGATTATATTCTATTTTTAATGTGAAATTTTTATTGAAAATATTTACTAAGTCTTGTGTCCACTCGTGGTTACTAGCCAACAACATGTCATCCACGTAGACTATCAGGAGTGCCATTACCTCGTCCATTCCTAGGACGTATATGTGCGCTGCAGAGAAATTTTGGTCTATGCCAAGTGCCCTATTTTCTGTTATTTTAATCCCTGACATTAGATCTACGTTTAGGGATGGTACATAATGTACGTTTTTTAATCTTATTACTTTTTGATTTCTCTCTGAATTTTCCACTCTGATAAACATAGTACCTATGTGTGTGGCAATAAGTAGGGTGTCTTGAATGGCACATTCCAATTCGATAGGCTTTTCTAGCATTATTGGGTTAGACAGTTTTGACAAATCTGATATTACGTGAGCGACAGCTCCACCATCTAACATTATTCTTTTAGTAAGAGGGACATAATCTGAGTCTGACTCTTGCTTCGTGTCTTTAGATGTGATTAAGTTTATTAATTTATTATTATTTGTGTTTTTGTTAGGCTTGTGACCCTTATATCTGATCATCATGGACCATTGAACATCATTTTCCTTTTTATTTTTATTATTATTATTTGGATTATTTTATTCGTATCTTATGTTTTGTGCAGGACCATCTAATTTATCTAGGGGTTTTGCACCCTCTTTATTTGACGGACATACCTTGGCTATGTGTCCTTTGCCATGGTATCGTGAACGACGGTGTCGTACACGATTCGATAACGATAATGTGATACAATATCGTTATCTCACTGACGTCATTGATCGACTCTATGACGTCAGGAGAACAAACCTATCAAAACGTTACCAACTTACACAAACACAGGCAACACAGACAAGTTCGTTACAAGAAATAACGAACGATGTCATTCGGTTAATGGCGACGAACGTGAAAACCACGTTCTTTTATATTTGTCTCACTATATGGTAACAGAGCAACTACGGTCCTCGAAAAGTGTTTATTTTTGTGATTTAAGTGAATTTACGTATTGGTATTCGAAAAGTGTTCGGTTGTGAAACAGCAGGAAGAATAAACAAGATACAACGACCATTCAACAGCGCAAACGCATGTCCACAGCGGACACAACAGAACAAAACAGACGTAAGTAATTAAACATAATAGATACAGTGAACTTTTATTACAGAGCATATTCATAGAACTTATTTATATAAACAAGTGAGATAAATGTAATAAGCTAGATCAAATTCCACGTGCGTGAAACATAAATCAACGTCATATATTAACAGGATATTTGTTTCGCAGATTCAACAATGGGAAAAAAGAAACAGAAAAACACAGAACCAGCCGACACCCAACAAGGAAACCCAAACCCAGATGTAGACGTACATCCATCACCTTTAAAAATTCCAGAACAACCCAGACAACACCCATCACCGCTCACCCGCAACCTATCAACAACGACAACAAACCCACAACAAAAAGCAGTAAATCAAACAAACACAACAGGAGTAACATTAGAACCGAACAAACCCACACAAGTAACAAAATCAATTACGATAACTCTACCGACTACAGTGACACACACAATAACGAAACCAAATCCTCAACAGACATACTCATCCATAGCATTTACGGACAGTCAACAAGTATCAAGGTACAGACCTACAACAATGGCATTATTAACAACGGCTAATAAGCCATACGTAACGCTACCTACACCTAACATAACACAAACACAACCAATTCATGAACCACAAAAACAAACCTATTATACTACGACAAACCTACAACATACACAACAAACGTTCAGAAACCCCCAACGTTCATATATAGAAATATCAATGACGAGAGCGGAAAACAAAATACAGCAAGCCAGAACATATAACGTAGCCGTATATCAACCAGCAGACGTACGCATTTTTCTCAGTACATTACAATTTCAATTAACAGACCTAGATAACCTCCCTACAGACGCTGACACACAATTTTATCAGAAAGTTTACGACATCAAAGAAGAACTCACAATTCAAATTACTCGACTTAATAACGAATTTGAAGAATTACAAACTGCACGCAAACTACAACAACAACATGCTCAACAATATTTACAAACCAAACAACCTCCTGAAATTTACTGCGAAACAAACATCACCAACTCACCAAGCAAACGTCAACGAACAGTCTCACGAACATCCAGCGAGGAAATGCTAAGTCCCCGCTCCACCGGATACTACCGTTCAGGATCTGGTGACAGATACAGACCTTACAACACCTACAGGTAATAATCCAGATATCCCTATAATAACCCTTGAACAAACACCAATAAGGAAACGATCATCAAAATGGACTTATAAAGACGATCAAACACCACAAACACCGATCATAGATACAAAAAAATCAAAGATACGAAACACAACAGACGAAACAACACCACTTGACTTAACTCCTACAAGACGAGATACTCAAACGAACATGAATATATTACCACAAAGAAGGGTCATAATATATAATACACATATACAAAACCCTAACAAACAACCCACAAACGTTATTCCACATCAACCGACAGAAATAACAATGGAACAAATAACTCAAGAAAACAACCAACAAGAACATACAAAAAATACACAAAAACCAACGTTACTAAAGAACACACTTTACATACCAAAAGTTTGGGAAATACCCATTGGATCACAAACATTAACTCAATCATGTTTTCTAAAGACACCAAAATACAAATTACCCAAATTTAATGGGAAACGTATATCATATCCAGACTTCATCACATCTTTTATGAAATACATACATATACGAGAAGACATTATAACACCACAGAAATGTAAAATATTAGAAGATGCTATGCCTGAAAACATCAAACAAAGACTAACAACATTAGGCCATAACAAACAAGGCTACTTTAGAAGACTACAATACCTACACGACGAATTTGGAGATGAATCCAGACTGCGGTCAGAACTATGGCAAACTCTAAATAACATACCTTTAGCACAAAATACAAAAGAAAGTTTACGCACCACATACGACAAAACGTGCATGTTGCTAGACACCATACACGACTTCGTACCAGAATTAACAGACGACCTCACCTTTCCAACATTACTAAGAATATTTCCAAGAAATTCATATTCCAACAGGATAGATATATCTAAACCAAACTCAAAAGCGGTTTTAGAAGCAGTATACCAAGAAATTAAAACAAGAGACTTAACAGAAAAGCCTGACATAACAAAAGAAATATACAAAACGCAAGAAACACAACAACAAAATAACACATACTATAGAGACAGAACATATAACAATCCTAACAGACGTCAACATAATAGACTACAATATAATAAACCTAATAACAATAAAAATATAACAGAAACCCAAGCACAGCTTAAAAGCAGTCCCAATTTTCATACAAATATTGACCAAGGTAAACCTTCGCCAGAACACTATATAGATAACGATATAGATGAAATTTCTGTTCCAGTATATCATTCAAAAACAGACCCGGACACCAGTATCCCAGAACAACTGTACAGATTCCCAGCAATACCGACGAAACAAAGATGCATGTTCTGTAAAGGACCACATTGGAGCTACCTTTGCTGCCACAAAAGTTACAACACACTAGAAAACAGACGTACATACTTCAGACAATATAATTTATGCCCCAAATGCGGAATCCTAGCTACAGCAGACCACTGTAACCAGCCACAACGGAGATGCAGATGGTTCCAATGCCAACAGACCAGTGCACACCATTCAGCCCTATGTCCCAGAATCACGTACCCACTAACCAAACAGGAAGCAAACCGATACTTAGAAAAAGTCATAGAACTACAAACCAAATTCCCACCATGTAAGCAAGAAGAAAACAATACAAAAACACAGGTAGTACAAGATACTAATAATCTAACTTCCTTACAGCACCTCCAGAACCGAAAAAACAGACACTCTCCTACTACAGAGATTAATCCAACGACAATCGAACAGACTATATCAACATTAGCGCAAATCGAAGAAACAGTTCTCCAACCACCAATACCAAGTAAGTTAAATTTATTTACAATTCTATCTACAAATAGTAAATTTCTTACATTTTGTACAAACATACGTAACCCTCAAACACTACAAACACATCCGATAAATGCATTCTTTGATTCAGGGAGCACTAAAACATATATAATAGAAAACATTGCTATACAAACACTTCAACTACCAATCATAGACACACATTCTCTAAAGTTAACAGGAATACAAAATCAAACAACACAAACATTCCATACAAATATTGTCACCTTTGAAATAGAATATGGCATACAAAAATTCTCAAACATAATAGCTAGGACAGTACAAAACATATCTAACAAATTAGACACGCAAAACATAAAAGAAATTAAACAAACATACCCAAAATATAAAAACTTACAATTCGCACAAACATTAAAAACAACATCACAAATACACATACTACTCGGGAATGAATACATGTGGCAATTTTAAATCAATCACACACATCTCACCATCAATACAACTAATTGAAACAAACTTCGGATTCCACATAACTGGACAATTAACAGATAACCCAGAACCAACAAAAAATGAACATATATATTTCTCATCAGAACTAGACGTAGAAAGGTTATGGAAATTAGAAACAATAGGGATAACAACACCAGACCTAACAATAGAGCAAGAAGAACAAAAAGCAATAGAATTATTTTACAAAAACATAAAACTCGTAAATGGAAGGTACCAAGTACGATGGCCATGGAAAATATATCCACCCCCATTACCAGACAACTACTCCTTAGCATTCAGCAGACTTAAAAGCCAAATACCACATATGCGTAACTCACCTGAATTTTTCCAAAAATACGATGCATACTTCCAAGAACTATTCAAAAATGATATAATAGAAGTAGTCAACAACAAACATACATCAGAACCAGTACATTACTTAGCACATCACGGAATAATAGACCCAACCAAACTCACACACCCGATTAGAATAGTTTTTGACGGATCAGCCAAAACTAAAAAAGCAAACCATTCAATGAATGATTGTATACATAAAGGATTAAAACTTCTCGCAGACCTCGTAAAACTATTCATAACATTCAGATTAAACCCAATTGGTATAAGTGCAGACATTAGGAAAGCATTTTTACAACTAGAATTAAACCCATCAGACCGAGACGTCACAAGATTTCTATGGCTCAAAGACCCGAACAAACCATTAACAAACCACAATCTTATAATCATCAGATTCAAAAGAGTACCATTTGGTGTCATAGCATCACCATTTTTACTTGCAGCAACACTACTATATCACTTTCAAAACACTAACCCTCAATTTTATAACATTCTAACAAATCACTTTTACGTAGACAACCTAATCACATCAGTTTCAACAAACGAACAAGCACTTAAATTATACAATGCATCTAACAAAACTTTCAATGACATTTCCATGGAATTAGCACAATGGGCAACTAATGACTCAGAATTACGAACACATTTTACAGACAAAAACGCAATACAAAAACCACCTGTTAAAATACTAGGCATTCAATGGGACTACACAAAAGACATACTCTACTTAAAACCAAAAATGAAAATCCCCGAACAACATACAAAAAGAACCTTTGTAAGTAACTTTTCAGCAATTTTCGACCCACTAGGATGGCTCGCACCATTATTAGTCCCAGCAAAAGCTTTTGTACGAACTTTATGGGACCAAAAACAAGAATGGGACACACCATTACCACTCTCTTTAATACCAATAGCAGAAAACATTATAACAGACATAAGCAAATGTAACGACATATGTTTCCAAAGAAAATTTTTTCAAAAACCATTTATACCAGAACAAGCAGAAATTCACATATTTGTAGACGCCTCCGCAATAGCATATTCAGCAGTAGCATATCTAAGATACAAAACAAACAATATACACACATTAAGATTCCTGATAGGAAAATGCCGACTAACACCAGCAAAAACACACACAATACCAAAATTAGAACTAATAGCAGCATTACTGGGAGCACGGCTCATTAAATTCCTTAGAGAAACATTACAAGTATCACATAACAAACCATCTTTCCTATGGTCTGATAGTAAATGCGTACTCATCTGGCTCACACAAAGAAAAATTCTACCCCCCTTTACACAAAACAGAGTTAAAGAGATCATATCAATCCCAAACACACTATACCAATACGTACCAACCAAAGAAAACCCAGCAGACATAGGATCCAGAGGAGCAAACCTAACATCCTTAACGCAATCAAAATGGTTCACAGGACCAGAATGGCTAGCAAAAGAAAAAACAGAATGGCCACAAACGGATTTACATACATTAAAAGACGAAACCTCAGAAATCCAGACAGAAAAACAACACGAACAAACTTTCTGTACCATAGCAGAATCCTTACATGACTACGCCCAACCATACACTAATGAAACAATATTAAATAACACATATAATGACCATACATATACACGTAAACACAGACAAACACAATCTAGAACATACAAAATCCCACATTACGAACAAATATCGGAAACAACCAACAACAACAAGACAAATCCCGATATTGACCACGAAGAAATAATTGACAATACATCAAAGACACAACATTCACACCCATACCTAGATCACGAAGAAATAATCACGAATTCTACATCACAAAACACAAATACATTCATCACGTATATATATGGTAAAAACTTAACACCATTTGACCTAGACCTTTATAAATTCTCTTCATTACAAAAATTAATCAAGACCTTCCAAATTACGATAAAAGCATTAAAACAATTTAGAGAAAAAACAGCAAACAATAAATCTCTTACAATACCATACCTTCACACAAATTACCAATTTTTCCAGATACTAACTATTTTCATAAATGCAGAACAAAGAAAATATTGTAAACCTATATTCCAACAATTGCAACAAACAGACCCACCACCATACGCAATATTCAAAAAATTTCACATAAAATTAGACAAAGACAACATGCTCAGATTACATAATTACCTACCTCCACATACATTACATACACAAACTTATACACCATATTTACTACCCCCACAATCACACTTAACTAAATTAATAATATTATACATACATGAAAAAGGTTACCATAGTGGAACCAGATATACGGTCGCAAAATTTAGAAAAAATTTCTTCACAACAAGCATAAACAAACTAGTCATATCAACAATTCGAAAAAATTGTTATAAATGTAAAATTCATTCGAGAAAACCCTATAAACAACCACCCTTTTCAACCATGCCAGATTTCAGACTTAATGAGAAGGCTCATCCGTTCACACACACTGGGGTCGATATATTTGGACCATTTTATACATATAATAAAATAATAAAACAACGTTCACAACAAATTTCACCATCAACATCACCATCCAAAAGATGGATTCTCATATTCACCTGCCTCACTATACGAGCAGTATATTTAATACCCATCAAATCTTTACAAACAGAGGAAATTTGGTGTGCATTTCACTCATTTTTCGCAGACAGAGGAACACCCAAATAATACTGTCTGATAATGCGGCACAATTCAGAGTCATCAACACAAACATAACAAACTTCTGGAACAATATAACAAATAACAATAAAATACAAAATTATTTATACGAAAATAACATACAATGGAAATTTATACCAGCTAAAGCCCCATGGTACGGTGGCACTTACGAACGCCTAATTGGCATTATCAAACAATCTTACTACAAGACTGTAGGACACTACCCCATATACATACACACATTTCACATCACTATCAAACAACTACAAATAATGATTAACGAAAGACCTTTATGCCCAGAATCAGAAACATCAACATACTCATACCTTACACCAGCCAACTTTCTTCACGCAAACTTTCAACATACAATACTACAATCAGACAAACCAAATGTCAACCATACATCAACAGAAAAACATTTACAACACATATGGAAAATAGACCAAATATACCTAAAAAACTTACGGATACAATGGAAACAAAATTACCTCACATATCTTAGGGACAAACAACCACAACCGATACCAAATAATTACCATACAAACGACAATTTACCAAAAATCGGAGATTTAGTACACGTCATAGACGTCGCATCCACACCCAACAAACCACAACTTGCAGTAATTAAAGAATTACATAAATCCCCAGACCAAATTATAAGATCAGCCTCCATTATGTTTCCAAACGGAACACTTACCACCAGACCCCTCAAATATTTAGCACCATTAGAGCTAAATTCTCAAGCGGCCTTGCAACATCCACACACAAAAGTAGTGGCCCAAAAAACATAACATCTACGAATTATCATAAATAATTCGTAGCTCAGACCGTCTTTAGGAGAATCTACTCTGGGTAGACTTATAAACAAAACAGACCGAGTTTGCAACCAGAGGACCCACTGTGGAACCAATATAAAGATTGGAGAAGCAGGTGACGTGTAACAAACCAACAATATAAACACTAGCCAACCATCTTTTATCCTCACAGAAGGAAAAACGATGCAGTTGACGTGTTTATTAACAAACAATGATTATATAAAATAATGCATTTTATTCTTTTCACAGAATCACAAATATACCTGAAAGAAAGAGACAAACCAGAATAGAATAACATCAGAAGCATGACGCCGAACACGAATCATCATACAAGAAACTAGCTGTGATCATAGAACTTCAAACTGGAAACTAACTGTGATAATAGACCTTCAAACAACAAGAGAAGAAGGCAGATCTCAACATTTACCAATATATTAAATAAATTTAACAAATAAACGTTCCTTAAGTCAAATTAAACATTCAAAATATGTGATACCAAACGTTCCTAAACCTTATATATATTATTGTTTCCATAATTATTAAGCATTGTTATTTTGTATATAAAATAAATGAGTTTATAATTTGTATATCTTGTTCTTTATTTATTATAACGTCAATAAACAATTCACAGACAACAAACACACTAACCATCACACAACAAACCTATCAATACAATACAAAAAAAAAAAAAAAAAAAAAAAAAAAAAAAAAAAAAACACAAACAAACAAATTAAGACAAATAATAGACAAATTCCTCGATGACTTCTACAAGGAAGGGAAAATGGGATAGACTGAGACTTCCCCCCCCCCGAGTATCGTGAACGACGGTGTCGTACACGATTCGATAACGATAATGTGATACAATATCGTTATCTCACTGACGTCATTGATCGACTCTATGACGTCAGGAGAACAAACCTATCAAAACGTTACCAACTTACACAAACACAGGCAACACAGACAAGTTCGTTACAAGAAATAACGAACGATGTCATTCGGTTAATGGCGACGAACGTGAAAACCACGTTCTTTTATATTTGTCTCACTATACATGGCACTTAAAACATATTAAGTTATTCGAACTTGGCAAATTATTTTGATTTTGATTATTATTATATTTTCTATTTTCATAATTATTATTATTGTTCTGAGACATTTCTGATTTTTGATTATTATTAAATGTCATTTTCCCCTGATCTACATTTTGACTATGGTTTTGATTTCTATTTGTATTATTATATCTATTGTAATTTCCTCCATATTGAAATCTCTGGTTCTTATTATTTTGGTTGAAATCACGAAATTTATTATTATAATATCTTGACTTTTTCTCGTCATATAGCCTATCTGACCTTTCAATCAACATGGCATGGAGTGTTTCAATTGTTTTTTGATCTTGACTTAGGGTATTGAACTCCAGTCTTGTCATGTCATAGTCCGTGTTCAGTGAAATTAGAAGTTGTTCTATTTCCTCCTGTTTACCCAAAGGTTTACCACAGTCCCTTATTTTTTGGGCTGATCTAGAAAACACATCTAAATAACTTCTCATATTGCCATCACTATTAAATTTTAATCTCTGAAAGGCCTGCTTCGTGTTAATATATGTAACTTGCGTGCAGCTTTTGTACCTTTCATCTAAGACTTTTAAAATTTGATTTATCGTTTTTTGATCTTTGACTTTTTCAATTAATTCGCTGTTTAATCCCTGATAGATTAAAGCCTTTCCCTTTTCCTGATTGTGGAAATATGCCATACAACTCGCTGAACTAGCATTGCCAGTCAGGGTTTAAAAAATTGTTTAACTCGAGTCCAAAAAATAGCACCTCAGTCTCAACATCGAGCATAATTGGATATAATCCCTCTGCATAGAGTGTTGAGACCATCGTGGTCCTCCAGGCATCATAATTCATTCCATCGAATACCTTTTTCGTATCAAATCGTGACATTTTATTATTAAATTTGGGATGTTTGGGAATTTAGATCCTACCTCAGAAACACGAAAACTTAAATCTAGAGGGTAACACGGTCTCAACCGCACGATAATGCACAACATGGTCTTAACCGCTCGATAGGGAATGCAAATTAAATACACTATAATATAACATTCAACAATTAATTAATATTTTAAACTAAATCTCACGAAATATGTGTTGCCAACGATGAGGTGATCTCTCCGCCGTTGTTTCTACTTCTTGAGCGATCGAATTACTCTGACTTTATTGCCGAAAATGTTCAAAATGGAACTGGTTAAAGTCTTAAGTCTTGTTTCAGAACACAGATGATTCTGTTAAATACGTTAAAATGTGAATCAATACTCAGTGCAAAAATTATTCAACAAAAATGTGAAAGAGATTACTGCTGAAAGGAAATAATCTGTTAGCTTTCATCAATTGAAAAGATCTTTTATTGTATGTGAACAGGAAAAAATCTGTCACTAATGTCAATTTTCATAAATGTTGGTTTTCTATTGTTGGATTCGATGAAGCTCATCCAACAAAGATTTCCCTTTTCTACAATTCTCGACCAACAAGATAAAGTTTGAAAGGCTATTACTACCACCTTTCAACTTGAAATTTGGTTGAGAATTTACATGAAAATATATCAAAATTTAACTTTGTTTTACCGAAATTTTGATTTTTTCTAATTAATTTGGGACAATATCACACGAATTAATCATTAGTTAATCTAAACTTTTTACTTATCTTTTATTTCTTCGTTCTGTTTTCGTAGTTTTCCGATGTTTTTCTGCTGCTATCTGGCCCAGATGACACCAAACTCCGACGATTTTACTCTGCCACTTTTGAATTTTCAATTTTCTTACTCTGTTTTATTCCCTGGAACACAGCATGAACAATTGCCAACTGTTTTTGATTGTATGCACTGGTCTACCAAACCACAAAATCCTCTCGTATCTTATCTGCTTTCTTCAGACTCTCGACTTTGACGTTTTCACAGGCACCCAAGAATTTATCTTTGTTTTCATTAAATTTCACTTTTTCTTTATTGATTTACTTAAATTAAAACTTTTAACTTTTTCAGGATAGTTACTTTAATCACTGAACCGAACTTTTCGTTCACAAATTTTTTACTTTTCCTACCACTTTTTGTGGAGGTATCACACGGCACTAAGCCTTTTCACTTTGCGTGAAACACAAAATTTTAACTTTTAACTAATTATACAATTATCACATTTTAATTATCGCACTTATTTTTCCAATCCGCAGCTCTGCTAACATATTGAGGTGAGTTCTGATCACTTCACACGGAAAAGATAAGCACGGACTTCCATCTTAGAAAAACGATTTATTATCGATGTTAGTACAACGACTGACAAACGGAGAACATTCTCCATCAAGCAGTGGCGGAAAGAATATTGTGTTGGCGATCAGTGTCGCCACATGTAAAACAAATAAATGTAATATACCTTTTACATACAGTGTTAGTCAATGTAAGGTTATGTGTTCGTGAGGGAGTGAGGGAATCGTATCCCAACAAAATTCACTTATTAGTTGTGGGATAAAAATGACCTACTGAGAATTTCCATAGACGCTGGGATCCCTATAGTCAACAAAAAAATAGAGGTGATGGTGTATGTTATCAAAAATAGGTTTATTTGTTTATAATGGATTCTATTGATGACTCATTCACAGAATCCATTGCAAACAAACAGACCTCTCCAAATTTTTGAACGAATTCTTTGTGGTTTGCTGTTTTAATATTGTTTCTGCACCTTTAAAAGGACATGTGTCTGCTTCCACATTAATATAATCAACAATTTGTAGATAAATAAGTTATAACACTTATTATTGTGAGAATAATGACAAATTATAATATTCGATAGCCACTTATTCTCGCACATCACATGCTGTGGCAACACTGTTTCTGTTGTTGTTGTTTTATCTGTGATATTTGTGTTTTGTAACTCAGCTGTGATTATATGTTTTTGTGCCTTCTTGTCGCTCATCTCTCGTCGATGAAATAACATGTATGTCATCATGGTGTTTAAATAAAAAATTCGTGAAACATTCAAAGTGTCTAGTCTTCTCTTTTATATGTCGTAATGTGTGCTTCTAGTCATCGTTTCTTTAATTCGTCGTTCTAAGTTCTTCATCGTCGTAGTTCGTGTATGGTGATCCGTTGAGAATTCCACCGTTTTTTCTCACAGGTTATGGGCCCAGATACCTGATTGTCAACGTGGTCGCCATTGTCCTGAGTATGCAGAGTTGTGCTGTCGAATCCTGTTCATTACTCCCAAGTAGTACCATGTCTTGTTTGTAACCTTTTTTCCGTTAAAAGTGTTCGTATTTATTTTTTCGATGTTCCTGGGATCTCGTTCGTGTTTATTTGTTGGTCGACGTATCTGAAAGGTTGCTGAAGTCGCTGATTCGCGGTGCAACTGATCGTCGTAGCCTGATCACGAGATGGACATTCGAAAGCAGAATACTATCGAGCCGTTCAATGGGCAGAATGGTCGGACATGGAAATTCAGAATGGAGCTGCTGTTAGCAAAGGAATCTCTGGGTAACATAATCTTTGATTCTTTGCCAACTGTTCGAAATAGGGGAGACGTATGGTCAAAGGAGAATGCTAAGGCGATGTTTTTGATAGCCAACAACGTAACGGACGAATACCTCGAAATCATCCAGACCTACACAACCGCGAAGGAGATGTTCAACGCGCTGACGAATCTCATTGATAGCGGAAATGACAGGACGCTAATGGATTTACGAGCTGAGCTGTATACAAAACGGTATGTTTCTGGTTCTGACTTACAAAAGTATTTACTTGATTTTCGTGCCCGCTGTAGACGATTGACCGAGTTGGGGGACCTAACTACCACCAAACAATTTGTACTGGTACTGCTACGTTCGCTGCCAGCGGAGTTTCGTCCTATCAAAGTCGTGTTAGAGGATAGTGAAGTCGTAACCTGGGATGGTGTGTTCATGAGGTTGAATAATTTTCAACGTGAACTGTCCCTGGATAGTAAATCGACGTTGAGAAGCAATTCTCAACATTCAACTCTTCAGAAACCTTCATCGGTGGTGGCCACTGGTGAAGAGAACATATTTTTTGGCAACACAACGAATGGTGGACGAAATTTTGGTAATAATAACAATAATAATAATGGTAATAATCGGTTTGGTCGTGGTAGGTCTCAACATCGGGGAAACAATCGTGGTTATAATCGTGGCGGAAGCAATAATAATAATTTTAATAATAACCGGAATTTAAATGCACAGAGCAATACTAATAATAATAATAATTCAAATGGACATGGTCGGAATTTTGGCAATGACAATGGGCATTCGAATATAAAATGCCACTTCTGTAACAAAATCGGTCACATAGCACGTAATTGCTATGCAAAAAATAGAAATAATAATAGTACGGATAATTGTAATAACGTTAATAATAATAATGGAAATCGTACTAACGACCATGTTACTAGTAACAACAATAATAATAATAATCGTAACTCAGCACAAATGTGCAATGATAATTTTAATTTAAATGACAATCGCTCTGAAGATGGTTACAGCTTTACACTGCAGAATGATAATAATAATAACATAAATGATTTCGTTGATGCTAAAAATAATATAAATTCGATGCTGCGTACCACTTTTGTAGTGGATAGTGGATGCACGATTCACTTGATAAATGATATAAGCCTGTTCAGTGACTATTTAGATTTGATAAAACCCTACAGTATCTGTGTCGCGAAGAAAGGAGTCTCGCTTGCTGTCACGTCGGTCGGTACCGTAAAATTAAAATTGTTGAATGGCATCGCAATAGAACTAAAAAATGTAAGGTATGCTCGGGAGCTGCCACAGAATCTGCTGTCCGTTAAGCGCATGAGCAAGTCGGGTTTTGACACTCTGTTTCGAGAGGAGTCTGTTGAGGTCATCCAACGCTGCAGTGGTAAAATCGTGACCACTGGTGTGAGCGTTGACTCGGATTTGTACACGATTGATTTTTTAAAAATACCAAATCACTCGTGTAATCTGATGTCTGAAGATGAACCTAGCCCACTGACTGTGTGGCACCGTCGACTTGCCCATTTGAATGTAAACGATGTAAGGTTATTGTCAACTAGGGGTTTGATACCAAATGTTGACACTAACCGCAGATTGCTGTGCGAGCCCTGTGTCATGGGCAAACAGAAACGGAAACCGTTCCTGAGGCACGAACGAAAAACAAGTAGGCCTTTGGAACTAATACATACCGATCTGTGTGGCCCGATAAATCCTCCGTCATATAATGGAGTGAAGTATTTTATGACCTTTATCGATGACTACTCAAATTTTTGCTGTGTGTACCTTTTGACGAGTAAGACAGAAGCCTTTTCGAAATTTAAAATTTATCATGAGATGGTGGCAAATAAATTCGGCTACAATATTAAAAGACTCAGGTGCGATCGAGGCACAGAATACTTAAACATAAATTTTCAATCATATTGTAATGAAAAAGGGATTGTTGTCGAACCCACTGTTGGTGGCTGCCCTCAGCAAAATGGAAAGGCTGAGAGGATGAACAGGACACTGTGTGAAAGGGCAAGGACATTGTTGTTCGAGAGCGGTCTTGAAAAGATATATTGGACAGAAGCCATATTGTGCTCTGTATATATTGTGAACCGTTGCCCCACAAATAAAGATTTTGTCCCTTATGAAAGATGGTTCAATGAACAGTTTGACTATAATAAATTACGGACGTTTGGATGTGACGCTTATATGCTGTCTTTCAAACATGACTCAAATAAATTTAAAAATAAAAGCGAGAAACTTGTAATGGTCGGTTATTCTCCCTGCGGCTACAGACTTCTCAATGTGACTACTAAGGAGGTACGTTTGTCACGTGATGTCGAGTTTTTTGAAAATAAAATAAGTGCCAAGGACTCTAGTAGATATAATAATAATGATGGTATTTTTGTAGAGGTCACCGAATCGAATCTTGAGAACATTGAAGTAGATGGTGACGTGAATTTGGATTGTCTGTCAGGTGCAACGGCTGAATGTGATGGGACTGCAGGAAATATTTACCTAGCGGAGGACGGCATCCCCTTGACGTTTGAGGAGGCGAATGGTGCACCGGACGGTCTGATGTGGAGGGAGGCTATTTCTTCGGAGATCAGTGCCCTGAATTCAAATCAGACCTGGTGGGTGACCAAACGTCCAAGGGACGCTCCTACCATCACATGTCGTTGGGTATTTAATAAAAAATACGATATGAATAATGAGGTACTTTATAAGGCAAGACTGGTCGCCAGAGGATGTCAACAGAAGAAAGGCTTCAACTTTAATGAAGTTTACGCACCGGTGGCAAAGCTTTCGACTGTGAGGACTCTCTTGGCTATCAGTAATAAAATGAAATTTTATATAGAACAAGTAGATATTTGTAGTGCCTTTTTAAATGGAATTCTGTCTGAAGACGTGTACCTCGAAATACCTGAGGGAATTGAAACAAAGATAGATAGGAAAAATAATGTCTTGAAGTTGAATAAATCTATATATGGTCTGAAGCAGTCGCCTAAAGTTTGGAATACGTTGTTTAACGAGTTTCTGGTTGCTCTCGGTTTTGAGCAGAGTAAGGCTGATGACTGCTTGTATATTTATAAAAGTAGGACAGACAATACGGTCGTCTACTTGCTCACATACGTTGACGACGTCCTCATTAGCTCCAATAATAAGGCAAAAATTGCTTTCTTTAAAAATGAAATAAATAAACGTTTTAAATGTAAGGATCTTGGAGAGGTCAAAAAATATTTGGGTCTGAATATTAGCTACAATCGGGAAAAGGCCATACTGGAGATTGAGCAGAGGGCTCTCATCGAGTCTGTTGCTAGACGTTTTGGTGTTGAAAATTGTTCACCAACCTTCACACCCATTGACCCCGGACTCCAACTGGACAGGGATCTCAATGCGTGTGATAGTGTTTTAAATAACCGGTATCAACAGCTCGTGGGATGTTTAATGTATTTAATGTTAGGATCACGGCCCGATATTTGCTTTGCAATATCGTACTTCAGCCAATTCTCCAGCTGTGCCACGAATGAACATTACAAGTATCTTTTGCGAGTTCTGAAATATCTGATAACCACCAAGGACAAAAAATTATTTTTTCTACATGATAATAAGAGTAACGGCAGTATATTGGAAACATATTCCGATGCCGATTGGGGCAACTGCGTTACTACAAGACGGTCAGTTACTGGATACTGTGCCTTTGTCTACGGGTCACTGGTGTCCTGGTCAAGCAAGAAGCAGCCAACAGTGGCTTTATCTAGTACAGAGAGTGAATTGATCGCAATATGCGATGCTACCACTGAGTCTATATGGCTAAAATATCTGCTAGGTGATTTTTGCATCCAACTTGCTGATAGGGCTGTAATCTATGAGGATAATCAGAGCTGTCTGTCTCTGTTGCACTCCGGCAAGTGGAATACCCGTAGGTCAAAACATATAGACGTAAAATACCGTTTTGTATGCAGTCATGTAGATGTAGAATTTAGATACTTATATGTGCCAACCTCGCGACAATTGGCTGATATGTTCACGAAGGGCTGCCCGAGGCCCAAATTTACCGAATTTTGTAGACTGTTAAATTTAACGTAACTTTTTGTTTATGTATACCATTTTTGTTTGTATGTTAATGTTGTTGTCTTGTGACCACATGTTTATTTTAATCGTTTGTTGACTTTTTGTCATTATGTATCGAAATGACAGTATTAGATTAATAACGTTATTTTTATTGTTACCTTTTTTAAAAATTTTTAAATCGAATATATATAATTTGAGGAGGCGTGTGAGAATAATGACAAATTATAATATTCGATAGCCACTTATTCTCGCACATCACATGCTGTGGCAACACTGTTTCTGTTGTTGTTGTTTTATCTGTGATATTTGTGTTTTGTAACTCAGCTGTGATTATATGTTTTTGTGCCTTCTTGTCGCTCATCTCTCGTCGATGAAATAACATGTATGTCATCATGGTGTTCAAATAAAAAATTCGTGAAACATTCAAAGTGTCTAGTCTTCTCTTTTATATGTCGTAATGTGTGCTTCTAGTCATCGTTTCTTTAATTCGTCGTTCTAAGTTCTTCATCGTCGTAGTTCGTGTATGGTGATCCGTTGAGAATTCCACCGTTTTTTCTCACAATTATACACCATCACCTTTACTTTAGTTTGATAAAAATCCACCAGATATCAGCCACTTTAATGGAAACTCCCAATTGCGGAAATCATATCTGTAAGGCTTTACTTAACACTAAGGGGGAGTTATCCCTGAATGTATTGATTTTGTTACTCATTTTGGTAAACATCTTCGAGGATATTATACATTATGGAGATGACATGGAACAATTTAATCATGGAGTTAAGTGTCTAGACCTTCGACCATATACATAACAGGCTGCACATACTGATAAAATTAATATTGACTTATATGGAGACACCATGAAAGTGTACATTTCATTCAAAAGTTCCACTTTTTTCAGGATTTATCAAATATTACATGTCAATTCATTGAATAATTTGGAGGGATTTGCATTGTCATTTTACAAAATGAAAGTGTTTTTAAAATTAAATAGCGTCATTTATTCCTTTTTAATATTCTTAGGTGAATTCTCCTTGATCCGTCGCTGAATCCTAATTAATTTAAGGGCGATAAGTCAATGAGAATTCGTAGATGAATTCTATGAAAAGTATACTTTGATAAGGGAAGGAACTTTTGAATGGAATGTACATTTCATTTGGTTGCCTTCAACATTTTATCAGTAAACGCAGTATATCTAATTTATGGTCGAAGGTCTAGACTATAAATGCCACATGTTGGTTTACAAAGTACCCCAGACTGAACATCCCAACCAATCAGAATTGAAAATTGGTGTGAAAGTGAGATACTTTGTACGCCAGTGTTTATAAACAAATGCACGTTGTAAGATTTTCCTCCAATCAGATATTTAGTTGGAAGTATATGTATTTGTAGAAGCACTTTCTATATGTAGGATACCAAAACTCCCCATTTGTCATCTCTTTCACATATATATCTTCGAAAGTAAACCTGCTCCATACTCGATATTTTGTTATCACCATTTTTGTTCTATTAAATTGGCTGTCACCATTATTATATGCACCCTTTCTATCGATACATCAAATATAATGATCATTGTATGTTGTTCGAATCTGGTGTCCAATATTGTGAGAAAGTGACGATCACTAATATGAAAGATTTCACATTAGCCGAATAAGAACAACAACCAGCGATGATTTTAAACAAACACCATTGAAGAAACACTAATTTTGAAGTCAACACAATAAGTAAAAGATTCAGTTTTAAGATCTCATTTTATTTTATGTTCACGTAACAACATTTGGAGATCAACTAACTAACAGTTGAAATACGAATATACAATCAGCTATAGCGGATGACGTCACAAGCAGCGACCACGTTACGACTAAATATATCGACTATGAGCGAGGTCATGAGGAGCATATTCTCACACCCCTCCTCAAATCCTATATGAACAAAAACATATCGTGAATATATGATTTGGACAAAACAAAGTCCAATGAAATAACAACTAATATATATCGTGGTGAAGCTTAATAATTATAAACGTATTAAAATATTAAAGTATTCGTGTAATCGTGTATGATAATTATCACAGTCCGTATAAAAATATAAAATATATAAAATGGTAAAAATATGACTGTTAGAACACATATAAATGGTAAACATATAAATCACAAACAGCTATATTAAATTTAGGTCATTACAAAAATTGACAAATGCAGGCTTTGGCAGACCTTTAGTAAACAAGTCACCCAATTGTTGGGACATTGGAATATACATATAAATAAATGATTTATCAATGTGTGAACATATGAATCTATACTTAGTGTCTATGTGTTTCGATCGTTTGGAATTCCATCTACCTGACTTTATGAGTCCCAGGCAGCTCTGATTGTCCTCGTAAATCACGGATCGTTTAGAGTGGTCAAACCGAAAGTCATTAATTAAATTTTGCATCCACAGTCCTTCGGATGTTGCTTCGCACAAGGCAATAAGCTCACTCTCAGTACTGGAGAGAGCAACAGTGGGTTGCTTCCTACTAGACCAGGAAACCACACATCCAAATACTTTTACACAATAACCAGAAATTGATTTGCGAGTAGAGACGCAATTTGCCCAATCAGCGTCAGAGTAGATTTCTATTATATATTTATTATTATTATCCCTATTATAAGTCAAATTTAATTGTGAAGTAGTTATTAAGTATTTTAAAACTCGTATTAAATATTTATAATGTTCGTGTGTGGCTGTGCTTTGAAATTGACTGAAGTAGGATATCGCAAAGCAGATATCTGGACGAGAACCCAACATAAGATACATAAGACAACCCAACAATTGCTGATATTGATTATTCAAATTACGATCTATTCCATTTAAATCACGATGCAATTGTAGTTTGGGTTCAATCGGAGAATGTGTGGGGATACAATCCAAAACACCAAAACGTTTGGCAACAGACTCAATTAAAGATTTTTGATTTATTTCCAAAAGTCCATTCTCACGATCATAATTTATGTTTAAACCTAAATATTTATTAATCATTCCCAGGTCTTTACACCTAAATTTTTTGCTAATTTTATTTTTATTGTCTATTATTAAATCATTATTATTGGAGCTGATGATAACATCGTCAACATAAGTTAGTAAATAAACTATAGAATTTCCTTGTTTATGAATATATAAACAGTCATCAGCTATGCCTGGTTTAAAATCTAATGAAACCAAAAATTCATGGAACATAGTATTCCACACCTTAGGTGATTGTTTTAATCCATATATGGATCGGTTTAGTAATAAAACATTTCTATTTTCAGTTTTTAATTTCACAGTACCAACAGCTGAAACAACAAGTTCAACGCCCTTTTTGGCAACCATTATCGACTGAGGTTTTGTCAACATAATATATTCAGCAAATAATGAAATATCATTCACAATATGTGAAGTACATCCTGAATCTAACACAAAAACAATCTGTGATGGTGCAGAAACTTTCGAAATAAGACCCTGATCAGGTACCAAGAAAGTCAAATCGATCTCAGAACATTCATTATTATTATTATTAAAAACATTATATGACTGTGAATTACTATTTCCATTATTATTACTATTATTATTATTATTATCATTATTCCTGTTATTATTCCCTCTGTTTATAGTTCGATTATTATTTTTAGTATAACAATTTCTAGCTATGTGTCCCTGCTTATTACAAAAATGACATCGAATATTATTATTATAATTTTGATTCAAATTCTGATTACTAGACAAACCTGAATAATTATTATTACTAGAATTGTTGTCTTTATCATTATTTGACTGACTACAATTACACTGATCATTAACATTACTATTCCTAAAACCACCATGATTTCTAAAATTACGGTAATTCGATCTACCCCTAAATTTATTGTGATATCGTCCGCGTGAATTATAATTCGAACCGAAAAAGCATTCTCTTCACCAGGAACACTTCCTGATGAAGGCTTTGGATTTGATGCATCAGGAGCGGAAGGCAAGCTTCTTGTTATCTTTTCGAGGTCCAGTTCACGTTGGAAATTAATAGCCTTTCCAATCGCAACTTCCCACGATAGAGTGTCAGCATCCTGCATCATTATTTTCAGCGGACGGAAATCACTTGGCAACGATCTCATCATAGTTAAAATACATTGTTTTACAGACGTTGTCTCACCCATTTCAGCCAAACGTCGAGTAACAGACCGAAATTCCATCAAGTAATCCTTCAGCTTATCACCAGGCTTGAATCGCATCGAGTACATCTTGGATCTCAGCTCAATCATCGTCATGTTGTTGTCCCTTCCAGCAAGCTGCACAATTGCCTGAAACATCGTTTTTGCCGTATCGTAAGTCTGGATCGCCTCGATAAAGTTGTCACATTATTAGCAATGTAAAACATCGCCTTCGAATTCAGCTTTTCCCATTCTTCAGTACGATTCCTACCCGACGGAACAGAATTATGTACAACACTATATAAACCTTCTTTTCGAAGCAGCAGATCCATCCGGTATCGCCAAGTACGCCCATTATCTCCGTTGAACAGTTCCAGCATCAATTTCATTTCACGTTCCATTTTCGTTAACAGTCGCATAGCAAACAGCAAAAATCAGCGACGAAAAAATATCACAGGCAGACAGCCAAAAATTACACGAAAATGAACAGGAACGAACTAGACATACCGCTTGAGAATACCGTTTACATCAGGATCAAACAAAGAGAATTTAAAATTGAATGACAGTTACTTGGCAAGTTTCTGCAGCACAATTTTGCTCAGACATCACAATGGCAGCCTCTTCAAGTACGATGACTGGGCCCATAACCTGTGAGAAAGTGACAATCACTAATATGAAAGATTTCACATTAGCCGAATAAGAACAACAACCAGCGATGATTTTAAACGAACACCATTGAAGAAACACTAATTTTGAAGTCAACACAATAAGTAAAAGATTCAGTTTTAAGATCTCATTTTATTTTATGTTCACGTAACAACATTTGGAGATCAACTAACTAACAGTTGAAATACGAATATACAATCAGCTATAGAGGATGACGTCACAAGCAGCAACCACGTTACGACTAAATATATCGACTATGAGCGAGGTCATGAGGAGCATATTCTCACAAATATAGATGAACTTAAATAAATGGTGTTCGGTGAATTTCTCATTTCTTTTTCATTTTCAAAACTTTTTTGTTTCAATAACCAACAAGAAGAACAATTGTGGCATTTGTGGCATTATATCAAATTATGTGGACAAACAGATGAGATAAAAGCGTGGTAACTGGTAAGTATATAGTAGTCTTGAACTTTGATTCAAATAGTTTGCCATAATTTTCTTTAAAGAAAATTTAGCTTTTCATTGGATAAATCAAATTAAAAAAAAATCTCTGAGGAATAAAATGAAATGAAGAACAATAATTTTGAGCCGTCAGATACTGAGATAATAATTAAATAAAAAAATAAAAAATTGTTTCAGTTTCACTGTTTTTGAGTGTTTTCATCTCAGTTTAAAAGCCAATTGAAAAAGCTATCTTTTCCAGCTTTAAGCTTTCAACCTTGAACATAAAGATTTCATTTTTGGGTTTCCACATAAAACTTTCAACTTTTGGTTCCCAGCTTTTTCCTTTAAAATTTTTAGCTTTTTGTTTTCAGCTTTTCCATAAATTTTTAAAATTTTTAAAAAATTAGCAGAATGAAAATTTATAATTTTGAAAACTAAAAAACATTAATCTGAAAATTTCCATCGTTGAAATGTAAACAAAAAATGTATCTGTACACATAAAGCTTTCACTTACAGTTTTTGGCTTTCAATTAAAATATAGTTTTTATTGGTTGATTGCTGTTGATTGTTAGTTTGTCCACATAGTTGAACTATTTTTTCAGGGTGCTAACCGTACTCTGACTTCAAAAGTAAAATCCCCCATTCATTGATATTGATATTAAATCTGAAAAATTTTATGGTTTTAAATTTTTTTATTAATTTTTTAGATTTTTTTATTGAATTATTTAAAATTTACAATCACGCAACAGATTGAAGGGCCAAAGAAACAAGCATCTTATCAGACACAATTTTATCAGATCAGACTAAATGACCAAATTTATCATATAAGAGAACCATTGCTTGTAGAAAGCTGAAATTTTATAGAAACATTAACATGTGTATATGCGGGCTTCTTCACACACACACACACAAACACACACACACATACACACACACTTGGTAATTACATATGCCTGTGTGAAGAGGTTGGTTTGTCATTTCTTGTATAGATAACAAATGGCAGACCAGTTTGTATACTGAATTGTGACATCATCGTCTTTGTTAGATTGGTCACAGTTTGGTACTCATGCATTACTTGCATGTACATACAATTAATTACAATCAAACGTAATTGTGCATTTGTTTTACATCATAGAGATGAATATTCACCAGCCTTTTGGTGGGAACGGTCATTGAGGGTCTAAGCCCCTTCACCTCATATGAGTAATGTCCCCACAGTATTTTTAGATGAAGATTGGTCATTCTTCATTGGAAGAAAAGTTAAACATCAGGTTGCCTTTTTTATCAGTATTTCTACAATGACAAATTATCCCTGAAATGTTAACTGTGGTGTTTGCAGTGGTGGACAAACAAATGAGATAAAAGCATGGCAGGTATTAATAGCAGTCCCAAATTTTTCTTCAAATATTTATTTGTAATTCTCTTGAAACAACATTTGGCTTTTCATTGGACATATCAAATTAAATAAGAGATTCTTAGAAATAAAATTAGGTCAAGAAGAATAATTTTTGTTTCTCAGAAGTTAAGATAATAAAAACAAAGAAAAAATAGTCCCAATTTCACTGTTTTTAAACATTTTCATTGGTCTATTACAGTGTGGGATGATAGATCAATCAAGTCAATCTAGATTACAATCCAACTCATCTTAGCTATATTGCAATCCAGATCAAAATCTGTAGATCAATCTAACAAGGAGATCTAGATTGTTCCTGAATTTTCAGATAGCTTCTCAGTTTCCTCCCTTTTACCTCTTTCCATCAGATAAGTATTGAAAAATGAGAAAAAAGAATAACATTAAAAGTAGAACAATAAGTTTGAGTCATTTATTAATTCATTTTTATTATTATATAATTTGATCGTCTAAATAGAGTACTTAATTTATGTTATTACAAACTATCTAATTTAAAGATCCAATGATCTAAAATATCTGAAAAATGGTGACCTATATCACAAAATTAGATCATTTTTTCAAAATAATCTAATGATCTAAAATCACAATATTTTGATCTATTGAACTGTTGATCCATTTTTAAAATATCTGAGCCCCTAGACCCCCCCTCCCCATTGGTAGATCATTGTTTTGTCCACACAATTGAACTCTTTTTCCAAGGTATTACCTGTACTGTGATATCAAAAGTAAAATCCCTCATTGGGAAGTGGAGGCTTCATAAGAAATGCTAAAACTCCCTCATATTATCACATACTTAAAACAGGAAGATGTATTTTTCCCATGTATTTTTCTATAAGAAATGAAAAGAATTTGAATTGATTTTCTGAGAATGGGGAAGACTTTTATATGGATGATTATTGATTGTCAGAGAATAATCTTTAAATCCTATGCTCTTGACACTACTGAAGAAGATACAGATGTTTCATGACAAATTTACTTATCTTGGACTTATTTTTCTTTAAATGGATCAGTCATGTGTGATATCACAACTTGTCTGAAATGTATCAGTAGTTGTAGGTAGACAATTTGGGTCCAAACAAACATATCATTACCACCAGAGACATACAGCTGAAGAGATGTCCAACGCCTCTTGTGTGATGTGGTTTAAAAATGCATGAAAAATAGAAAAGAAACAACTTGAATTGTATATTCTGCACATATTAAGCTGCGCATATTTTGTTGAGAAAATAGACATCTCCATACCAATACACATACAATATCGAGCTATGACACATGCACATCAACAAATACCTATTAGACTTGAAAACATTTTGTACCATTCTATCTTTGACATATTTTTGATCAGGCATTGAACATCTCTTTAGCTATATGTCTCTGGTTATCACAAAATCATGTAAATTCCCATATGATTACAAAAAAATGGAATGAAGTAGAAAATTTTTCAAGAACAATTATGTAGAAAGTTGATTGTACTATTCAGAGTACCATAATCTATAGTATGGCAAAAAATATATTTTCTGCGTGTTCCTCAGCCTTTAAAAATGTTCTTTCATTTTTCTTACGATACAAATTAGATGTGTCAAATTGTTTGTTTAGTTGGACCCAGTTTAAATTAATAACAATTTGATGACATTAACCAGTGACTGATCTATACCAACTATAACAAAGCGGATGGACAGCAAAATTTGTTTGGCACAATGTCATGAACTGGCTTGGGCTTTTTTATTTTATTTTTTTTAATCGTAAGTATACGAAAATTCTGAAAAAATGAAAAAAGAACCCACTCAGCATTAGAATACATGGAAATATCAACGTTGACTAAATTGAAAATTCAAAAAATAATTTTCTGACTGCAGATTCAAACCTACAAATCTGGCAATTCTATACCTTACTTAACCACTAAGCCACAATGGCAGATGTGGAATTTAGTTTGTCACAGACATACAATCATTTCTTATTTATATTTTAATCTAATGATTTATGGCATCATTGTGCCAAACAAATTTTGCTGTCTAACTTCTTTCCTATACTTACCATATTCACTTTAAGAACAACATGACGTCAGTAAGCAAATTACAAATAACAGCACAGTTGAGGGTAATCAATACACCATGGAAATTGAAAGTTTATAACTTTCTTGGCCACATAGTTGTGAGTTATTAGCTCTGTTCGATAGGATTACACTAACTTACACCAAAATACACTGATAGTGATATTAATATTCCACAAATATTCAAGTAAAACTTGGCGCAAAGTCACATAACATTCCTACATTTGTGGAATCGCCCTCCTGGTGTAGATATAAAAACCTATAAAAACAGAGCTTAGGTCCCATATTCACAAACGTCACTTTAACCCCCCTTCACTTAAACTTCACTTTAAAAAAGTTTTTTGCACAATTTTGTACTTAAAAATATGAGAACATTGTATCTCTTATGAGAGTTCCAATGTAAAAATAAAATGTTACCACATTCTTAAATACAAAATTGTGTCAAAAGTAATTTTTAAGTGAAGTTTGATGTGAGGCGGTAAAGACGAGGAACAAAAAAGAGTAAGAGAGAAGTATTCACGACAGAATTTATTAGCAGACTAAAATTACGTTTTGAAATAAAATATGAATTAGTATGAAATGGCGAAGCAACAGCGTTATTGGTTCGAGAGTAGTAGGGGAAGCACTTCGTGATGAGAGTGTACGTATGACATATATATATATACAGTATGATCGTGATGATGATGAAGAAAGAGAGAATGTGGGATTTTGTATCAACGCCCCCCTGAAATTTTACCGATCGAGTTCTTTATCATTGTGAGAATAATAGCAAATTATATTACTCCCAGGTAGTACCATGCCTTCTAATTCTTTTTTCATTGTTTGATATGTTCGCTTCTCGATGTTCCTGTGATCTCATTCGAGTTGAATCGTTGGTCGACGTATCTGATAGTTGCTGAAATTGCTGATTTGCGGTGCAACTGATCGTCGTTACCTGTTATCGAGATGGACGTGAGAAAGCAGAATACGATTGAGCCATTCAATGGGCAGAATGGCCGAATGTGGAAGTTTAGGATGGAGCTGCTGTTGGCAAAGGAGTCATTAAGTAATATAATTGTCGATTCTTTGCCTACTGTTCGTAATAGGGGAGATGCCTGGTTCAAGGAGAATGCCAAAGCTATGTTCCTGATCGCAAACAACGTGACCGATGAATACTTGGAGATGCTTCAGACTTACACCACCGCGAAGGAGATGTTCA
>WOFM01002060.1:0-11656 GCA_011428145.1 Ericerus pela
TAATCGATTTCGATTCGACAAAATTATACTTATGACACATGAAATTGGTCCATTTTTTTATGACGAATCGAATGAGCCTATTGCCGAAGCTGTAGCTCAATTAGATCAAAAGTTATCGCACTTTTAAGTTTCGATTGAATTTTGAAAAAAGAGCCGATTCGAACGTAATTTCGTTCGTACCGTACAAAGACCGCATCGAATCGTTCCGAACTCGATACAGTGACCTTGAAAATGATTGGCCCGTGACGTACACGTAAAAAAATCGGCTCCCCAAAGCGGCGACTTTCGCCTATTCGCGATTTCAGTCGGCGTTCGAAGTAATAAAATCGCAAATATCGAATTAATCGATTTCGATTCGACAAAATTATACTTATGACACATGAAATTGGTCCATTTTTTTATGACGAATCGAATGAGCCTATTGCCGAAGCTGTAGCTCAATTAGATCAAAAGTTATCGCACTTTTAAGTTTCGATTGAATTTTGAAAAAAGAGCCGATTCGAACGTAATTTCGTTCGTACCGTACAAAGACCGCATCGAATCGTTCCGAACTCGATACAGTGACCTTGAAAATGATTGGCCCGTGACGTACACGTAAAAAAATCGGCTCCCCAAAGCGGCGACTTTCGCCTATTCGCGATTTCAGTCGGCGTTCGAAGTAATAAAATCGCAAATATCGAATTAATCGATTTCGATTCGACAAAATTATACTTATGACACATGAAATTGGTCCATTTTTTTATGACGAATCGAATGAGCCTATTGCCGAAGCTGTAGCTCAATTAGATCAAAAGTTATCGCACTTTTAAGTTTCGATTGAATTTTGAAAAAAGAGCCGATTCGAACGTAATTTCGTTCGTACCGTACAAAGACCGCATCGAATCGTTCCGAACTCGATACAGTGACCTTGAAAATGATTGGCCCGTGACGTACACGTAAAAAAATCGGCTCCCCAAAGCGGCGACTTTCGCCTATTCGCGATTTCAGTCGGCGTTCGAAGTAATAAAATCGCAAATATCGAATTAATCGATTTCGATTCGACAAAATTATACTTATGACACATGAAATTGGTCCATTTTTTTATGACGAATCGAATGAGCCTATTGCCGAAGCTGTAGCTCAATTAGATCAAAAGTTATCGCACTTTTAAGTTTCGATTGAATTTTGAAAAAAGAGCCGATTCGAACGTAATTTCGTTCGTACCGTACAAAGACCGCATCGAATCGTTCCGAACTCGATACAGTGACCTTGAAAATGATTGGCCCGTGACGTACACGTAAAAAAATCGGCTCCCCAAAGCGGCGACTTTCGCCTATTCGCGATTTCAGTCGGCGTTCGAAGTAATAAAATCGCAAATATCGAATTAATCGATTTCGATTCGACAAAATTATACTTATGACACATGAAATTGGTCCATTTTTTTATGACGAATCGAATGAGCCTATTGCCGAAGCTGTAGCTCAATTAGATCAAAAGTTATCGCACTTTTAAGTTTCGATTGAATTTTGAAAAAAGAGCCGATTCGAACGTAATTTCGTTCGTACCGTACAAAGACCGCATCGAATCGTTCCGAACTCGATACAGTGACCTTGAAAATGATTGGCCCGTGACGTACACGTAAAAAAATCGGCTCCCCAAAGCGGCGACTTTCGCCTATTCGCGATTTCAGTCGGCGTTCGAAGTAATAAAATCGCAAATATCGAATTAATCGATTTCGATTCGACAAAATTATACTTATGACACATGAAATTGGTCCATTTTTTTATGACGAATCGAATGAGCCTATTGCCGAAGCTGTAGCTCAATTAGATCAAAAGTTATCGCACTTTTAAGTTTCGATTGAATTTTGAAAAAAGAGCCGATTCGAACGTAATTTCGTTCGTACCGTACAAAGACCGCATCGAATCGTTCCGAACTCGATACAGTGACCTTGAAAATGATTGGCCCGTGACGTACACGTAAAAAAATCGGCTCCCCAAAGCGGCGACTTTCGCCTATTCGCGATTTCAGTCGGCGTTCGAAGTAATAAAATCGCAAATATCGAATTAATCGATTTCGATTCGACAAAATTATACTTATGACACATGAAATTGGTCCATTTTTTTATGACGA
Organism: Ericerus pela; assembly: GCA_011428145.1. Classification (NCBI taxonomy): domain Eukaryota; kingdom Metazoa; phylum Arthropoda; class Insecta; order Hemiptera; family Coccidae; genus Ericerus; species Ericerus pela. The sequence goes on from WOFM01002060.1 coordinate 2,113, forward strand.
ATCGAATGAGCCTATTGCCGAAGCTGTAGCTCAATTAGATCAAAAGTTATCGCACTTTTAAGTTTCGATTGAATTTTGAAAAAAGAGCCGATTCGAACGTAATTTCGTTCGTACCGTACAAAGACCGCATCGAATCGTTCCGAACTCGATACAGTGACCTTGAAAATGATTGGCCCGTGACGTACACGTAAAAAAATCGGCTCCCCAAAGCGGCGACTTTCGCCTATTCGCGATTTCAGTCGGCGTTCGAAGTAATAAAATCGCAAATATCGAATTAATCGATTTCGATTCGACAAAATTATACTTATGACACATGAAATTGGTCCATTTTTTTATGACGAATCGAATGAGCCTATTGCCGAAGCTGTAGCTCAATTAGATCAAAAGTTATCGCACTTTTAAGTTTCGATTGAATTTTGAAAAAAGAGCCGATTCGAACGTAATTTCGTTCGTACCGTACAAAGACCGCATCGAATCGTTCCGAACTCGATACAGTGACCTTGAAAATGATTGGCCCGTGACGTACACGTAAAAAAATCGGCTCCCCAAAGCGGCGACTTTCGCCTATTCGCGATTTCAGTCGGCGTTCGAAGTAATAAAATCGCAAATATCGAATTAATCGATTTCGATTCGACAAAATTATACTTATGACACATGAAATTGGTCCATTTTTTTATGACGAATCGAATGAGCCTATTGCCGAAGCTGTAGCTCAATTAGATCAAAAGTTATCGCACTTTTAAGTTTCGATTGAATTTTGAAAAAAGAGCCGATTCGAACGTAATTTCGTTCGTACCGTACAAAGACCCGCATCGAATCGTTCCGAACTCGATACAGTGACCTTGAAAATGATTGGCCCGTGACGTACACGTAAAAAAATCGGCTCCCCAAAGCGGCGACTTTCGCCTATTCGCGATTTCAGTCGGCGTTCGAAGTAATAAAATCGCAAATATCGAATTAATCGATTTCGATTCGACAAAATTATACTTATGACACATGAAATTGGTCCATTTTTTTATGACGAATCGAATGAGCCTATTGCCGAAGCTGTAGCTCAATTAGATCAAAAGTTATCGCACTTTTAAGTTTCGATTGAATTTTGAAAAAAGAGCCGATTCGAACGTAATTTCGTTCGTACCGTACAAAGACCGCATCGAATCGTTCCGAACTCGATACAGTGACCTTGAAAATGATTGGCCCGTGACGTACACGTAAAAAAATCGGCTCCCCAAAGCGGCGACTTTCGCCTATTCGCGATTTCAGTCGGCGTTCGAAGTAATAAAATCGCAAATATCGAATTAATCGATTTCGATTCGACAAAATTATACTTATGACACATGAAATTGGTCCATTTTTTTATGACGAATCGAATGAGCCTATTGCCGAAGCTGTAGCTCAATTAGATCAAAAGTTATCGCACTTTTAAGTTTCGATTGAATTTTGAAAAAAGAGCCGATTCGAACGTAATTTCGTTCGTACCGTACAAAGACCGCATCGAATCGTTCCGAACTCGATACAGTGACCTTGAAAATGATTGGCCCGTGACGTACACGTAAAAAAATCGGCTCCCCAAAGCGGCGACTTTCGCCTATTCGCGATTTCAGTCGGCGTTCGAAGTAATAAAATCGCAAATATCGAATTAATCGATTTCGATTCGACAAAATTATACTTATGACACATGAAATTGGTCCATTTTTTTATGACGAATCGAATGAGCCTATTGCCGAAGCTGTAGCTCAATTAGATCAAAAGTTATCGCACTTTTAAGTTTCGATTGAATTTTGAAAAAAGAGCCGATTCGAACGTAATTTCGTTCGTACCGTACAAAGACCGCATCGAATCGTTCCGAACTCGATACAGTGACCTTGAAAATGATTGGCCCGTGACGTACACGTAAAAAAATCGGCTCCCCAAAGCGGCGACTTTCGCCTATTCGCGATTTCAGTCGGCGTTCGAAGTAATAAAATCGCAAATATCGAATTAATCGATTTCGATTCGACAAAATTATACTTATGACACATGAAATTGGTCCATTTTTTTATGACGAATCGAATGAGCCTATTGCCGAAGCTGTAGCTCAATTAGATCAAAAGTTATCGCACTTTTAAGTTTCGATTGAATTTTGAAAAAAGAGCCGATTCGAACGTAATTTCGTTCGTACCGTACAAAGACCGCATCGAATCGTTCCGAACTCGATACAGTGACCTTGAAAATGATTGGCCCGTGACGTACACGTAAAAAAATCGGCTCCCCAAAGCGGCGACTTTCGCCTATTCGCGATTTCAGTCGGCGTTCGAAGTAATAAAATCGCAAATATCGAATTAATCGATTTCGATTCGACAAAATTATACTTATGACACATGAAATTGGTCCATTTTTTTATGACGAATCGAATGAGCCTATTGCCGAAGCTGTAGCTCAATTAGATCAAAAGTTATCGCACTTTTAAGTTTCGATTGAATTTTGAAAAAAGAGCCGATTCGAACGTAATTTCGTTCGTACCGTACAAAGACCGCATCGAATCGTTCCGAACTCGATACAGTGACCTTGAAAATGATTGGCCCGTGACGTACACGTAAAAAAATCGGCTCCCCAAAGCGGCGACTTTCGCCTATTCGCGATTTCAGTCGGCGTTCGAAGTAATAAAATCGCAAATATCGAATTAATCGATTTCGATTCGACAAAATTATACTTATGACACATGAAATTGGTCCATTTTTTTATGACGAATCGAATGAGCCTATTGCCGAAGCTGTAGCTCAATTAGATCAAAAGTTATCGCACTTTTAAGTTTCGATTGAATTTTGAAAAAAGAGCCGATTCGAACGTAATTTCGTTCGTACCGTACAAAGACCCGCATCGAATCGTTCCGAACTCGATACAGTGACCTTGAAAATGATTGGCCCGTGACGTACACGTAAAAAAATCGGCTCCCCAAAGCGGCGACTTTCGCCTATTCGCGATTTCAGTCGGCGTTCGAAGTAATAAAATCGCAAATATCGAATTAATCGATTTCGATTCGACAAAATTATACTTATGACACATGAAATTGGTCCATTTTTTTATGACGAATCGAATGAGCCTATTGCCGAAGCTGTAGCTCAATTAGATCAAAAGTTATCGCACTTTTAAGTTTCGATTGAATTTTGAAAAAAGAGCCGATTCGAACGTAATTTCGTTCGTACCGTACAAAGACCGCATCGAATCGTTCCGAACTCGATACAGTGACCTTGAAAATGATTGGCCCGTGACGTACACGTAAAAAAATCGGCTCCCCAAAGCGGCGACTTTCGCCTATTCGCGATTTCAGTCGGCGTTCGAAGTAATAAAATCGCAAATATCGAATTAATCGATTTCGATTCGACAAAATTATACTTATGACACATGAAATTGGTCCATTTTTTTATGACGAATCGAATGAGCCTATTGCCGAAGCTGTAGCTCAATTAGATCAAAAGTTATCGCACTTTTAAGTTTCGATTGAATTTTGAAAAAAGAGCCGATTCGAACGTAATTTCGTTCGTACCGTACAAAGACCGCATCGAATCGTTCCGAACTCGATACAGTGACCTTGAAAATGATTGGCCCGTGACGTACACGTAAAAAAATCGGCTCCCCAAAGCGGCGACTTTCGCCTATTCGCGATTTCAGTCGGCGTTCGAAGTAATAAAATCGCAAATATCGAATTAATCGATTTCGATTCGACAAAATTATACTTATGACACATGAAATTGGTCCATTTTTTTATGACGAATCGAATGAGCCTATTGCCGAAGCTGTAGCTCAATTAGATCAAAAGTTATCGCACTTTTAAGTTTCGATTGAATTTTGAAAAAAGAGCCGATTCGAACGTAATTTCGTTCGTACCGTACAAAGACCGCATCGAATCGTTCCGAACTCGATACAGTGACCTTGAAAATGATTGGCCCGTGACGTACACGTAAAAAAATCGGCTCCCCAAAGCGGCGACTTTCGCCTATTCGCGATTTCAGTCGGCGTTCGAAGTAATAAAATCGCAAATATCGAATTAATCGATTTCGATTCGACAAAATTATACTTATGACACATGAAATTGGTCCATTTTTTTATGACGAATCGAATGAGCCTATTGCCGAAGCTGTAGCTCAATTAGATCAAAAGTTATCGCACTTTTAAGTTTCGATTGAATTTTGAAAAAAGAGCCGATTCGAACGTAATTTCGTTCGTACCGTACAAAGACCGCATCGAATCGTTCCGAACTCGATACAGTGACCTTGAAAATGATTGGCCCGTGACGTACACGTAAAAAAATCGGCTCCCCAAAGCGGCGACTTTCGCCTATTCGCGATTTCAGTCGGCGTTCGAAGTAATAAAATCGCAAATATCGAATTAATCGATTTCGATTCGACAAAATTATACTTATGACACATGAAATTGGTCCATTTTTTTATGACGAATCGAATGAGCCTATTGCCGAAGCTGTAGCTCAATTAGATCAAAAGTTATCGCACTTTTAAGTTTCGATTGAATTTTGAAAAAAGAGCCGATTCGAACGTAATTTCGTTCGTACCGTACAAAGACCGCATCGAATCGTTCCGAACTCGATACAGTGACCTTGAAAATGATTGGCCCGTGACGTACACGTAAAAAAATCGGCTCCCCAAAGCGGCGACTTTCGCCTATTCGCGATTTCAGTCGGCGTTCGAAGTAATAAAATCGCAAATATCGAATTAATCGATTTCGATTCGACAAAATTATACTTATGACACATGAAATTGGTCCATTTTTTTATGACGAATCGAATGAGCCTATTGCCGAAGCTGTAGCTCAATTAGATCAAAAGTTATCGCACTTTTAAGTTTCGATTGAATTTTGAAAAAAGAGCCGATTCGAACGTAATTTCGTTCGTACCGTACAAAGACCGCATCGAATCGTTCCGAACTCGATACAGTGACCTTGAAAATGATTGGCCCGTGACGTACACGTAAAAAAATCGGCTCCCCAAAGCGGCGACTTTCGCCTATTCGCGATTTCAGTCGGCGTTCGAAGTAATAAAATCGCAAATATCGAATTAATCGATTTCGATTCGACAAAATTATACTTATGACACATGAAATTGGTCCATTTTTTTATGACGAATCGAATGAGCCTATTGCCGAAGCTGTAGCTCAATTAGATCAAAAGTTATCGCACTTTTAAGTTTCGATTGAATTTTGAAAAAAGAGCCGATTCGAACGTAATTTCGTTCGTACCGTACAAAGACCGCATCGAATCGTTCCGAACTCGATACAGTGACCTTGAAAATGATTGGCCCGTGACGTACACGTAAAAAAATCGGCTCCCCAAAGCGGCGACTTTCGCCTATTCGCGATTTCAGTCGGCGTTCGAAGTAATAAAATCGCAAATATCGAATTAATCGATTTCGATTCGACAAAATTATACTTATGACACATGAAATTGGTCCATTTTTTTATGACGAATCGAATGAGCCTATTGCCGAAGCTGTAGCTCAATTAGATCAAAAGTTATCGCACTTTTAAGTTTCGATTGAATTTTGAAAAAAGAGCCGATTCGAACGTAATTTCGTTCGTACCGTACAAAGACCGCATCGAATCGTTCCGAACTCGATACAGTGACCTTGAAAATGATTGGCCCGTGACGTACACGTAAAAAAATCGGCTCCCCAAAGCGGCGACTTTCGCCTATTCGCGATTTCAGTCGGCGTTCGAAGTAATAAAATCGCAAATATCGAATTAATCGATTTCGATTCGACAAAATTATACTTATGACACATGAAATTGGTCCATTTTTTTATGACGAATCGAATGAGCCTATTGCCGAAGCTGTAGCTCAATTAGATCAAAAGTTATCGCACTTTTAAGTTTCGATTGAATTTTGAAAAAAGAGCCGATTCGAACGTAATTTCGTTCGTACCGTACAAAGACCGCATCGAATCGTTCCGAACTCGATACAGTGACCTTGAAAATGATTGGCCCGTGACGTACACGTAAAAAAATCGGCTCCCCAAAGCGGCGACTTTCGCCTATTCGCGATTTCAGTCGGCGTTCGAAGTAATAAAATCGCAAATATCGAATTAATCGATTTCGATTCGACAAAATTATACTTATGACACATGAAATTGGTCCATTTTTTTATGACGAATCGAATGAGCCTATTGCCGAAGCTGTAGCTCAATTAGATCAAAAGTTATCGCACTTTTAAGTTTCGATTGAATTTTGAAAAAAGAGCCGATTCGAACGTAATTTCGTTCGTACCGTACAAAGACCGCATCGAATCGTTCCGAACTCGATACAGTGACCTTGAAAATGATTGGCCCGTGACGTACACGTAAAAAAATCGGCTCCCCAAAGCGGCGACTTTCGCCTATTCGCGATTTCAGTCGGCGTTCGAAGTAATAAAATCGCAAATATCGAATTAATCGATTTCGATTCGACAAAATTATACTTATGACACATGAAATTGGTCCATTTTTTTATGACGAATCGAATGAGCCTATTGCCGAAGCTGTAGCTCAATTAGATCAAAAGTTATCGCACTTTTAAGTTTCGATTGAATTTTGAAAAAAGAGCCGATTCGAACGTAATTTCGTTCGTACCGTACAAAGACCGCATCGAATCGTTCCGAACTCGATACAGTGACCTTGAAAATGATTGGCCCGTGACGTACACGTAAAAAAATCGGCTCCCCAAAGCGGCGACTTTCGCCTATTCGCGATTTCAGTCGGCGTTCGAAGTAATAAAATCGCAAATATCGAATTAATCGATTTCGATTCGACAAAATTATACTTATGACACATGAAATTGGTCCATTTTTTTATGACGAATCGAATGAGCCTATTGCCGAAGCTGTAGCTCAATTAGATCAAAAGTTATCGCACTTTTAAGTTTCGATTGAATTTTGAAAAAAGAGCCGATTCGAACGTAATTTCGTTCGTACCGTACAAAGACCGCATCGAATCGTTCCGAACTCGATACAGTGACCTTGAAAATGATTGGCCCGTGACGTACACGTAAAAAAATCGGCTCCCCAAAGCGGCGACTTTCGCCTATTCGCGATTTCAGTCGGCGTTCGAAGTAATAAAATCGCAAATATCGAATTAATCGATTTCGATTCGACAAAATTATACTTATGACACATGAAATTGGTCCATTTTTTTATGACGAATCGAATGAGCCTATTGCCGAAGCTGTAGCTCAATTAGATCAAAAGTTATCGCACTTTTAAGTTTCGATTGAATTTTGAAAAAAGAGCCGATTCGAACGTAATTTCGTTCGTACCGTACAAAGACCGCATCGAATCGTTCCGAACTCGATACAGTGACCTTGAAAATGATTGGCCCGTGACGTACACGTAAAAAAATCGGCTCCCCAAAGCGGCGACTTTCGCCTATTCGCGATTTCAGTCGGCGTTCGAAGTAATAAAATCGCAAATATCGAATTAATCGATTTCGATTCGACAAAATTATACTTATGACACATGAAATTGGTCCATTTTTTTATGACGAATCGAATGAGCCTATTGCCGAAGCTGTAGCTCAATTAGATCAAAAGTTATCGCACTTTTAAGTTTCGATTGAATTTTGAAAAAAGAGCCGATTCGAACGTAATTTCGTTCGTACCGTACAAAGACCGCATCGAATCGTTCCGAACTCGATACAGTGACCTTGAAAATGATTGGCCCGTGACGTACACGTAAAAAAAATCGGCTCCCCAAAGCGGCGACTTTCGCCTATTCGCGATTTCAGTCGGCGTTCGAAGTAATAAAATCGCAAATATCGAATTAATCGATTTCGATTCGACAAAATTATACTTATGACACATGAAATTGGTCCATTTTTTTATGACGAATCGAATGAGCCTATTGCCGAAGCTGTAGCTCAATTAGATCAAAAGTTATCGCACTTTTAAGTTTCGATTGAATTTTGAAAAAAGAGCCGATTCGAACGTAATTTCGTTCGTACCGTACAAAGACCGCATCGAATCGTTCCGAACTCGATACAGTGACCTTGAAAATGATTGGCCCGTGACGTACACGTAAAAAAATCGGCTCCCCAAAGCGGCGACTTTCGCCTATTCGCGATTTCAGTCGGCGTTCGAAGTAATAAAATCGCAAATATCGAATTAATCGATTTCGATTCGACAAAATTATACTTATGACACATGAAATTGGTCCATTTTTTTATGACGAATCGAATGAGCCTATTGCCGAAGCTGTAGCTCAATTAGATCAAAAGTTATCGCACTTTTAAGTTTCGATTGAATTTTGAAAAAAGAGCCGATTCGAACGTAATTTCGTTCGTACCGTACAAAGACCGCATCGAATCGTTCCGAACTCGATACAGTGACCTTGAAAATGATTGGCCCGTGACGTACACGTAAAAAAATCGGCTCCCCAAAGCGGCGACTTTCGCCTATTCGCGATTTCAGTCGGCGTTCGAAGTAATAAAATCGCAAATATCGAATTAATCGATTTCGATTCGACAAAATTATACTTATGACACATGAAATTGGTCCATTTTTTTATGACGAATCGAATGAGCCTATTGCCGAAGCTGTAGCTCAATTAGATCAAAAGTTATCGCACTTTTAAGTTTCGATTGAATTTTGAAAAAAGAGCCGATTCGAACGTAATTTCGTTCGTACCGTACAAAGACCGCATCGAATCGTTCCGAACTCGATACAGTGACCTTGAAAATGATTGGCCCGTGACGTACACGTAAAAAAATCGGCTCCCCAAAGCGGCGACTTTCGCCTATTCGCGATTTCAGTCGGCGTTCGAAGTAATAAAATCGCAAATATCGAATTAATCGATTTCGATTCGACAAAATTATACTTATGACACATGAAATTGGTCCATTTTTTTATGACGAATCGAATGAGCCTATTGCCGAAGCTGTAGCTCAATTAGATCAAAAGTTATCGCACTTTTAAGTTTCGATTGAATTTTGAAAAAAGAGCCGATTCGAACGTAATTTCGTTCGTACCGTACAAAGACCGCATCGAATCGTTCCGAACTCGATACAGTGACCTTGAAAATGATTGGCCCGTGACGTACACGTAAAAAAATCGGCTCCCCAAAGCGGCGACTTTCGCCTATTCGCGATTTCAGTCGGCGTTCGAAGTAATAAAATCGCAAATATCGAATTAATCGATTTCGATTCGACAAAATTATACTTATGACACATGAAATTGGTCCATTTTTTTATGACGAATCGAATGAGCCTATTGCCGAAGCTGTAGCTCAATTAGATCAAAAGTTATCGCACTTTTAAGTTTCGATTGAATTTTGAAAAAAGAGCCGATTCGAACGTAATTTCGTTCGTACCGTACAAAGACCGCATCGAATCGTTCCGAACTCGATACAGTGACCTTGAAAATGATTGGCCCGTGACGTACACGTAAAAAAATCGGCTCCCCAAAGCGGCGACTTTCGCCTATTCGCGATTTCAGTCGGCGTTCGAAGTAATAAAATCGCAAATATCGAATTAATCGATTTCGATTCGACAAAATTATACTTATGACACATGAAATTGGTCCATTTTTTT
>WOFM01002061.1:0-14073 GCA_011428145.1 Ericerus pela
AATAAAATAAAACATTTAAAAGGATGGGGAAACTGATGAGCCAGTTAGGTTTGAGAAAAAAATTGACGTATGAGAAAAAGAATTAAGGAGTGAGAAAAGTAAGAGTTCTGAAATTGGTCACTTTCATCTGGCTATACATGCCACTGAAACACATGTCATTAGAGTGTTCTTTTTATGGTTGTCAAAGAAATTTAATTATCCAACTGATAAACTAATTTGATCTTTGGTTTTAAACTGATAATAAGTCAACTCAAAAAATGGTGGTGATAACAAAAAATGATTACAAATAGACCTAAATTAATATAATTTTTGATTTTCAATTCACAAAAATCAGATATGGGGTCTTTTTTCATTTTCTTTAAGTAAATATCTTATGCTGTTTTAGCTGGAAAATCAACTGTGAAATATAGTCTTTTTGAAAAAAGAAAAGTTGTGGAAACTTTGAGTAGACTTGAGAAGATTAAAAAACTTTTACCAAATAAACCTTAAATTGAAATGAATTTCAAGTGAATTTTCGAGTCTCAAAAACGGAGTTTTTTTTTTTTTTTTCCAATCAATTAGATTAAATTAATATTGTTTTATCCTAAATTTGAAAAAAGAAAAAAACAAATTTTATGTTGTTCAGTCTTTCAAAATAAAAAATGACGCAAAATCAATAATTCCAAATCGACTTGTTAATTGAGACAATTATGTCCATTTTTGGTCACTAATTCAAATTGAGTCAAATTGGCACAGAGTTTAGTAATCTTAGAGTGTGGTGGTAGAGGGGCATGCGCACATCTACAATGACCTTGTAGTGTGAATGAGCCTAGTTCAGTATCAAAATTAGATCACACGTGGTGAACCATGTTGCCCCAGGACTAAAAAGTGTGTTTGCCTTACTATATGTAGGGACTGGCCACACAATCTACTAACCAGTGTATAAATACACCCGTCACCACTGGTAGGAAGTCGCCACCGTAATGATTGTTGGTTGATTTGGTTTATTAGGTAGAAATGTGGTTCTAAATTTACTAGCTAGCAAGTAAATAAGAAGAGGAATATACGTCAAAAACTCGAACGTCTAGGGGTGACAATTGACCAACACGAATTGTCCACAAATCTCTGAGTAGTAGAAACATACCAACTCCTCCAACAGATCAGCAAACACGATCTGCCCCAACTTTTGGCAAATCTAAGATCTTCCGAAAATATTAGCCAACAAGGTCAATGGCACAGCAACTGAAAACCCACCCACCATGTCAGCAACCGGATTCACACAATCAACGCTAACCCTGGAACTAATAGCTCAAATAGTCCAGTTACTAAACACAAGAACAGAGCAAAATCCGGCCTTCTATAGATGGAGGATCGATATACCAGAATTCCTCCCGAATGAAGTCGATCTGGCTAACCCTTCTCGACGGTAGATTCGAAACCGAGAATATTCAAGCCGACCAACGTACACACATTTGTGGAGGCATGCCCCCACAAATAATAGAGGAATTCCGAATATCATGGATTGCCCTCTGGCAGAAACTGATAAATATGCTTGGTTCTGCAAACAAGTTAGAAACGTATTTGGCAAAACAAAAAATGAAATAATTGACGAAATAATGGGTGGAATGAAGATAGGGACGACAAACCCTCCATCTTCATGGCTAAACTACGAAGAAGGCTGACCACATAGTAGCCCCTTCTGTAATCGGAAACCAATTCTGTAAGCAACTTCCACAACATGTTGTACAGGCATTGGCAGCAGTAGGATCAACAATAATAAACAAATCTGCTGATCTAGATTACTTAGCCAAAAGTCTGACAATGCACTACAATACTCGAAAAATTCACCTTCGATTAGTGCAGTGTCAGTAGAGACAGGAGAACTTGCACAACTGAGAGCACAAATAGCCCAGCTTACTACACAAGTGCAATAACAACAAAAACAATAAAAACAAAAATAATAACCAGCGAAACAACCTGTCTAGAAGCAAAACGATAAAAATAGACAAAGCCGATCAAAAGATCGAAGAGACGGTGGTTCTTGGGGTCAGAGTCCAACTCCCCTAAAAACCAAAAAACTTCATCCAAATCTCCTTCTCGAAACTGGGATGAAAAGAACTGCTTCTTCCATAATAGATTTGGCAAGGCCGCCACCAAATGCAATAACAAATGTCAATGGTGGGCAGACCTATAAGTCGAAGCGTCAAACTAAAACAGGGGCCATCTACGTGGCCGAAGACCCCTCAGAAAACTACTCATGCCGCCTGTTCTTAAAGGACAGGACAAGCAGGAGAAAGTATCTAATAGACTCAGGCGCTGACCTAATTATACTGCCAGCAAACAAAAAACACAAGATACATACTCCAAAATACTATCTCCGTACTGTGAATGGTCAAAACCTTCCAGCCTACGGACTTGACAATCAAAGTCAACATCGGACTGCGAAGAGACATGACTTGGTCTTTTACAATTGCGGATGCCAAACCCAATCCTGGGTGCTGACTTCTTAGCCCACTATGGCCTAATCATTGACCTAAAAAATGGTAAATTGATTGATAATGAAACAAAACTTTGTGTGGATGGCAAAACACTAGTGTCTCAACTGGATACAGCTATTTCCAGTTGTAGTAAAGTCGACGAACAATTCTTACGGATTCTGTCAGACTATTCTGGAGTCACACAACCATCAATTCGCAGGCACCCAACATATAAACATGACACAGTTCATTATATAGAAACAAAGGGACCGCCATGCCACGCTAGAGCAAGAAGGCTTCTGCCAGACAAGCTCAAAGCAGCCAGGGAATACTATGATCAAATAATTAAAGAAGGTATTTGCAGACCTTCAAGCAGTTCATGGAGTTCCCCAATCCACATGACTAAAAAGGCAAGTGGAGAATGGCGAATTGTTGAGACTACAGAGCCTTAAATGCCAAAACAGTTCCCAACCGTTATCCAGTCCCAAACATAATGGACTTTAACGCAAATATGAAGGGTAAAACAATGTTCTCCAAAATAGACATAAACTGGGCATTCCACCAAATACCAATGGCTGAACAGGATATCCCAAAAACGGCACTCATAATGCCTTTGGACTATTCGAATACCTTCGAATGCCTTTTGGACTCCGTAATTCAGCTCAAACCTTCCAAAATTCATCAATGGATTGTTAGGGATTTGCCATTTGCATATGCATATCTGGATGACATTTGCATATGCTCAGAAGGTGGTGAGCAACAGCACGAGAAGAATGTGAGAGCCATTATACAACGTATTACTACAATGTAGGTAAAAGCTTATGTGCACAAACCAAAATTGACTTTCTGCTACAAAGTCTCGACCAAAGGCATAGCCCCATTAAAGACCAAAGTTGAGCCAATATTAAATTTTCCAAAACCCTCAAACGTAGCTGAACTCAGACGATAGGGATGGTAAATTTTTACAGGCGCTGCATGAAAAACAGTAGCAACAAAGAAAGCTGTTCGATTTAATAAAAACATCAAAGAAAAGAGATAAAACTCCACTCGAATGGAATAAAGAAGCTGAAAAAGCATTTGAAAATATAAAAAATTTGCTGGCCAATGCAGCCCTCCTGGCTCACCCAGACAAAAGTCTGCCATTGTGTGTCACATCCGATGCCTCTGACTTGCAATTGATGCAACACTGTACCAAAAGGAAAAGGACCAAAAATTTCCACTTGCTTTCTTCTCAGAAAGCTATCTAAAACAGAAAGAAATTACAGTACTTACGATAGGGAATTACTGGTAATCTTCGCTGCGCTGAAGCATTTCAGGCACCAACTAGAGGGTAGATGCTTTACTGTGTATACAGATCATAAACCCCAAATACATGCCTTCACGCAGAAAGCAGAGCCAGCATCACCGAGAAGAGCATGACAGTTAGACTACATAGGTCAACTAACTACTGACATCCAGTATATAAGTGGAGAACTTAACACTTCAGCTGATGCACTCAGTAGAATCGAAGCTATCTGGTCCCCTGCCCAATTACCTTATGCTGAGATTGCAATGAGGCAAAGAAAAATTCCGGTACCGATGTCTTACTAACATGTGACATCAGTACAGGTAAGAATAGGCCATTTTTACCGAAAAAATATTGTAAATTGGCATTCAACAGTGCACACAATTTATCACCCTCTGGCCCCAAATGTACTGCTAATTTAGTATCATCAAGATTTGTCTGGCCTTGACTTAAGTCCGACTGCAATAACTGGGCTCGCACTTGCCTGAATTGCAAGAGTCCAAAGTAGGAAAACATACTCGATCACCACTCAAATCTTTCAACGGAGTGGTTCAAAACAATCCATATAGATTAGTGGGCCCATTGCCCCCTTCACAAGGACACAGATACCCTCCTCACTATGATTGACAGAGCAACTCGTTGGCCCAAGGCAATACCACTATATGAAATGACAGCACCAACAATAGCTGCCAAATTATATGAAAACTAGATTGCAGACCAGGGTTGCCAATTTGAAAGCTCACTCTTCCAAGAGTTATCAAAAAAGCTTGGTATTCAACACAGTCATACCACAGCCTACCATCCTCAAGCAAACAGAAAAGTCGAGAGATGGCACAGAGCTTAAAAAGCCTCAATAATAGCTCATGACACAAAAAGATGGCTGGAAGTACTTCCAACCATCCTATTAGGCCTACGAACAGCTCTCCAATCAAACACACGACATTCTGCAGCGCAATTATGTTTGGTGAAGAGCTACGCCTCCCAGGGGACTTTTTCACAAATTGACAGAAATTAGCCCTGAAATCCTAGTTTAGAACATACGAACTGATGCCAATAAATTTCTAATACAGGCAGCTTGCCATGGCCAGCCAAAGATCTATGTCTCAAAACATTTTGGCCACTACCCTCACACGTATTTGTCAGAGACGAGAAAATAAGATCTTCACTGGAAAAACCCTACGCCGGTCCTTATAAAGTGATATCACGTGATAACAAAAATTTCGTGATATCCATAGCAGGTGAAAATAAACAATATCAATCGACAGATTGAAACCTGCATATTTGGTACAGATGACAAGAAAATAATTAGGAAAATAAAAGGAAACATACAGACAACTTCTTCCAAAATACTAATATACAGATAGTACAGGAAAATTTAGTCAAAACTCACAATGAAACACAAAATATACAAAAAGAAAATTCACAAACAAATAAATTAGCAAGAGGAAAAAGACAGTAAAATTTTCAGACGATGTCATTACAATAAACTATGACCCTACGGACCCCATAAGCCCCCGTAAAAGAGGCAGGCCCCTAAGAAAAAAAAGAAAAAAACCAGCATCTAAGTCGAAGATCTGAGCGATTAGCACAAAGAAAATAAAAATCTTTCAAAAAATTAATATACAATACAAAATTGAATACCCGCTAAAAACGACGACTGTGGAATCCCTTGATAAGAAAAAGTGCATGAATAATAAAACAACGACAGGTATCAACAAACCCACGTGCACTTGGTGACAACAAAACATCGCAACGTGTATCTGTTGTTAAACAAACAAAAAGAATAAAAACGTTCATCTTACCGATGATGTCAGAAGCAGAGATGAATTTCGAATTACCTATAGCTTCAGAATGTTCAAACACCCGCCTAACTTTGCAGAAAATGAACAAAATTTTTCGGGAAAAGCTGCAAACGATAGAGAATTTTTATATCTATCCCCTCCACAGACGTACTCGCTCAAATAAAGACGATAATTCGATGCAACGAACGGAAATAAATCTCACCAAGTCCTCACTCACTTTTTTTACTGTCGCCTCGACTGTTGAACTTCGCTTCTTCATCTTTTCTTTTTCTAGTGTAAATTTTCCTTTCCTAAAAATATTTCAAATAATGTCATCCACCCAGAAACAATTGTCCGCCAATTTGACCCTAAGGGTGCGTATACATTTGCGAGCAAAATGCTTGCGAACCGTTCGCAAACCGTTTGTTAGATGCTCGAGAACTGCTCGATAAAATATTATTTCAGTGAAACAGTTTGCGAGCATCTAGCGAACCAGGAAAAGAAACGAACTAACTGCGAACCATCCGCAGTTATCGCAAACCTATAGAATGGAAACCACAAACACAAAAATGAATAAACTGCACACGAACGCCGTCCCAACTGAACTGCGACATCCTTTGTGTTCGTCGAAAAACCGACTTCCAGCGGTTCACAACGAGCGACGAACAAATGGTTCGCAAGCAGTTCGTGCGACGCAAAAACGTCGTATCAATTACGCGAACATGGTGCTTGCGAGCGGTTTGCGAATGGTTCGCAAGCATTTTGCTCGCAAATGTATACGCACCCTCAGATTCCTTCATGTTCTAAAGACAATGTTATGCGTATTGATAATATGCAACAACAGTGTCTGATAGAACATGAAAAGATTTGGCCAGAATCGAAAAAGAATTGTTAATGGAACGGATCTCTCACCAGTGGAAAAATCATCACCCACTTGACAAAAGAACTGCCACCCCCTTATCTCGCCTCCCAAAATGCCCGTTGAGGAGTTACTGTCTTTGGCAACCCCAAAGATGGCAAACCCCAAAACCAACAATGAGGGAACGTGCTAAGTTCCTGTTCACCAACGAGGACCCTGTATACCAGGCTACCCCTCCTCCAGCTCCAACCTTTATCCAAACTCAGCAGTTCACAGCAACACTAAAATCCAACTTGCCACAGCTGACCACCCCCCGGACATTTCAATCTTGCCCCTCCCTTCCTGTCTGTAACCACCCTTATTGTCGCCCCCCAATACCAACTGCCAAGACAAAGGGGACAGAAGAGCAGGGATAACTTCCTTCAGCAGCAGGCCCAACACATAGAATCTTACAAATGCGTTGGAGCAGCCATTGGAAGTGCCCTCGCCAAGTGGGAGAGGGAGCAAAAAACAGCAATAAAAACCTCTAATCCCCTGACATGCGATTAATCGTTTTTACGACGCAAAAACTGGGGGGAGTAGCTGTGGGGATTAGACCATAACTCGTATGAGGAAATAGGCTTGGCCTATCGACGACAGTTGTCACCTTTGGTGACAATTATTCGTGCCTTGCACGTTAAACCAAAATACAAATGTATGTTTGTTTGTACTTGTCTATTTTTGTAAATAGACAAGTTACAAATCTCAGACTGTGAGGAATCGATAGATAACAATCTCGGCGATGTCACGGACTGATACGAAGATGCATTCTCCGTACTTTACCATTGCCATAGCAAACCGTAAAGTACGAATAAATTATCTACACTATACCTATGTAAATATTACATAGGTGTGTATGTGTGCGTGTAGGGAGCCAGGTATATAAGACAGGAAAATCATAGACTAAATCGCCAGTGTTTGCCGAGGTCTTGGCTCCCTTATACCTTTCTGGTATTTTGGCATAAACACGCAAATTGTTCTGTTGAACACCTTCTTTGTTGGTTTTACTTTCCACGACGTAAGGTATTCCACACGTACGTTTGTATGTTCTTACCTCTACACACATAGACGTAAGTCTCAATAAAGTCAAAGCCTGGTATAAATGTGCTGCATCATTTCTTATCACTATATGAAATAGAAACGACGTAATATGATGACATAATTCCATATGTAAATGTACATATGTGTGTCTGAGTGCGTGTGCCAATTTCCATATATAAAACTCACAAAACTAGCTATAAAATTGCCAGTGTTTGACTAGGATTTTGCTCTCCCATACATTTGTGTATGATGTGGCAGAATACACAAGGCTGTTGATTACAAACAAGGTATTCCATATAAGATATTAGCCGCAAAGTATTTTTTTCATCTTTTGGTTGATTCAAAACTTGCGGTTTAGGCTAGGCAATTTTGAAATTCTATTTATCAAAATATAAAACTGAATACACATTCAAAATCGCACATACAATAAACATACAGTGGAAATTACTATAAAAAACACCTGCTACAGCAAACTGTTGGCTACAACATACAAAATGCCTGGTCTTGGCAAAACTTATTTACTTCTATGTTGAGATTAATAGGCTAAAACAAAGCATTGGCAATAACAAGTGAAGCCAAGAAATTGGCTACAACAAATTCACTCCCCTGTGCTTTCTTAATTTATTTTATACAACAAACAACTTTTTACATCCAATCCTACTATTTTCTCAGTGGTCATTTTTTGGCTCCTAAAAATTGTGAAGTGTGATTTAATTGGTAATAATAACATTTAATGACCAGTGAGAATGAAAATTAATGATCTCATTGGTATTCTTGCTGGTTGATAGGTACCGATCATTTGCAACCACCATTATTTTATAAGCCCACATATACATTACAACCCAGTTACACCAATCTACCTGGCTACAACAAACTCAGACTACAACCATCAACAAACAAATTTCACAGTCCCTGGGAATTCGTTGTAGCCAATTTCTCCTCTATTAAGTAAAGTCAAACGTTAGACTGTAACAGGTTATTACATAACTTACATACGATTTTTCTCATCGCTTCGAATAGTAAAATTTATAAATATGTTATAATAATGATTATAGGATAGTTTGCACAGGCTCAAATTTGGCGGGTGAGAGAGCGACCTTGACCTCGAGCCCCCCCAAAAATCAAAAATAAATGCATTTTGTAACATAAAATAAAGTTTAAAAATATTAGTGATGTTTTACGAAGGGGAGCGGGGGAATTGGGAGCCTCCACATTACACGTATCTTGGCTCTTCACAAAGTTGAATCCGGGTCCGGTTTTTTAGCTATGACTTGAAAAAAGTGTTCTTTTCGATGTCGTCCAGCACATTTTTAGTAACTATTATTGCAAGGGTACCTAACTTTAGCACGATGGTGCATTCAATTCCATTTTATTCTGCTGATTATATACTCAAATTGTAAGCAATTCACCCAAAACTTCGAAATACTTATACGCAAAAAAATAACGAAGTAGCATCACAGGTTAAAAATTACGTCAAAAGACATTCGTACCATATATCTTGGCCATATTAATCGACTAAGCCTCCAAAAAACATTGCCTAAATCATAAACGATAATGAGCTAACGATTAATGTTAAGCTAGGCTAGACATGAATCACATACCGTAATAATCTGATGTAAATCATTCACGTAGACGAGTTCAGTCTCTAAAATTTCAAGTATGACTCGATTCGTATAGGTAAAATCTTCTCCATCCGAACACACCAAGATCTTTCGTGCATCGATTCCGATCTTACTAAATTACTGTAAATACCACTGTCTTCCGAATCTGCATTTTAAGAACAGTAATATCGGTTATTGAAGAGACAAAAGTATATGTTATTTATCTACCTACTTACCGTATCTTGATATTATACCACGAATTACCCAAAATAAACGTTTTTAAGTTAAAGAGGGAAAAAATGCGGTTTTAATCAATAATTTTTCTTTCATTCATTCATCAGATCGTCGTAATCGTCACAGTTATTAATATATTAAATTATTTGAAAAATATAAAAGAAAAAAAAATTAAACGAAATGAGTAAATTTTAATAATAATGTTGTAAACACACACGCATGAATGGAGTTAATTAAGTTTTTTTTTTTTTTTTTTCCATTGGAAATTAAAGGCGAGTCAATGTTTTTATGTGTTCGAGAACACTATGACGCAGCAGTTATCAGATTATTACTATAATTATTATTAGGTATTATTCAAAAAGAAATTAATCACATTCGCATGAACTTGATATTAAATCTGTACGCAGGGTTCGAATAATGAAGCGATTGCAAGACGAATACTTAAGATTTAAGGAGAATGACGCATGATATATATATATATATGGCACGACGATTAGATGGATTAGACTTACAGCACAATATAATCGAAATGACGATACGCATATGTGTACTCGGGACGAGGTAGTGAATATACACTTGGATTGAAATGAGAATCAAATCTTTGTTGAAGTAATCTAATTTAGATCGGCTTTCGATGATGATCTAGATTTTTCTTCACCGCAGGGAAACAGCCTTATGCGGCCAATTTTAACCGAATTTTAATCACAGGTGATTCAAATCAAATCCAATCCTGGTCATTTGACATTCACAATTTTTCGGCCTTTTAATATCTTCTCTGATGGCTAGTACTGCCAAAAACAAGATCTTATTAAGAAACTACATTTTATTCAAATTTGATTAGAAATTTGTATCGCGACACGACACGATTCAAATTCAGTGAAAATGGGAAATGCGAGTGAGTCGATCATCCTTATCACATTTGGGAAAACCCATGTTCCCCCAAAGGAGTCGACCTAAGATGATCGACTTGTTCAGTTTGCACTTTTCTACCGATTACAAAAGGAGTAACATCTCCGACTCGCCTTACATTCTATGAGACCATGACAACTATTTGTAGCACCTTACCAATTTTTCCTTTTAATTTCCAGCAATTTTTCATGGTACAGTTATTCCTCAACATTCGCGAGGTGCTTGAATTTCATCGCGAACGTTGTATTTATAAATGTTGAAACTATTCACCCATGCATTTAAGGAAAGTACGTATCAGAGCTTGAGGGACAGTACCCAATGTACTCCTTTGTGTAACTGGAGTCCGTAAATGCAGAAATTAGGAACATCGTTGCCAGTATTTAAACTCTATAAATCCGTATTTTATGGAATTTCACTTCCTCATCAACCGAAAATTCGCACAAATCTGTACATATGTTTTCAGTTTTTTCGCATATTTTTCCCAATTTTTACCTTTTTTAATGCAATCGAGCATAAAAAAAAAAAACTAATTGAAGATCAAGAAATGTCTGTACCACAGTTATATTTACATTTTATAAGATAAATTCACAAGCGCCGACTTGTTAAGGGTGCACGATGTAGACGGAAAAAATCCCACTCAATTGTTGTCCTCGCCCATCACTGACGCAAACAATTACATAAATTGAGCACCCCTCCTCTTCAGTTTAGCCAAAATTATAGCTTGCTACTGCCAAATTTCTTGTGGTTGCATTTGCACCCGCTTACCCGTGGAAATCGGCGCATATGGATAAATTTTCCATATTTCGATAAGATATAGCGATATTCATTGAAAATTGAAAGTAGTTGAAATTATAAATGGACAAAGTAACTTTAAAAATACTGAAAAATCCGTAAAATTTTTCAAAATGTACACATCCATACACAGTCACAAATCTGTACACTTTCTTTTGGTTCTCAAAAATCAGTGCATGTACTGATAAATCCATATTCCTGGAAATCCTAACTAGAGATGTCGAGGAATGACTGTATCAAGAAAAAATACTAACCAACCTTCATGTTTGTTAAAGCAGTAACCACCGCTCAAAATCAGTTGCAATAAAGATTTGAGACCTTTCCTTAAAATTTCTAATTATGAATACTTTTGACTTCCACCACTAACTTTGATTCTTCATGATTTTATACTTTATATATTTTACGGTCAATGTGATAAAATGAGCAATGTATACAAAGACTAATCATTTCGTAGGATTGCCCAATTTAATTAATCACAGGTGGATCAATAGTATAATTTTGATTTTTGATTAATTGTTGTACACAAATCACAATTACCAAAGAAAATCGGCCAGTGTATTAAATAAGTCGAAAATATTAATTGGTTATTAGGTTATCAGAGTAAAATTACTTCTTTAACCTCTAAGTAGCCACAAAATGGAAAATGAAAGTAGATGAATTCATTTCACAAACTTAGTTGTACGAATATAAAGACTAAATCTTCAGCTTTTAAAATCCCATCTAAATGATGAAATGCGTTCGGAAATACGCAAATTTTCAAAATTTGATATGATTAAAACTTGCATTTCAGGAATCATCAGAGGTTGTCCAGGGTTGCCCTTTGAATATTATGTTTATCTCATGAGTATGTAATATTACCCAACTCCGTTAAAACAAGTACAAAAACCTGAAAATAACTTGAAAATCCATTTTTGCTTTTACGTAATTCCGTCCAGATTGGACAAAATCCATTTCTAAACTTTGTTCCATACCATCGTAGACAATAATCACAGTGGAACGCACGTACAGATTGGATTTAGGACACAGATGTTCCTGGGGGTGGAATGAAAAACTTTATAAGAACTTTCACAGAACTGGATTTGAGAAGTTTCATTTTTTGTAATTTGTAATTTAAAGACACAGTTCTCCTGATTGAGAAGATTATGGAAGATCTTAATTTTCCCACTATACTTATCTGACTAATTATGTGGAACTAATTATTTGAATGTAATGAGAAACTTCAAAATACTGGTATTTTCATCTAGAATTCAGGTGTGAACTTTGGCATTGATTTTTAGTAATAGGCTATATTTTTTCTAGATTTTATTTCACACTACATTCGCGGTTTCCTTGTTTTATAATACTTGGTGATAACCAAATTGGATACTTTCCAATCGTGTACGTAGAAAAATTCTGCAATTATGCCTATATATGCATGTTTATGAAACTGCATTCAAGGATGTAGATGTTTCACAATTATTTCCAGTTTGATAAATAATTATAATGAAGTCTCACATTGTTTTACAGTGTCCAAACTTTATATACATTCACTGGTAATGAACAAATAGGTACATAGTCCTCATTGAGTTTCCCTAATGGTAGTATGGATTTTTCAAACTGGGCATTTCCAGAGCCAAAATTTCCTGAATCAAAAAAATATTATTATTTTCTCTTCATTTAACAGGTACTATATATGATGGTGTGGAACAAAGTTAATGTTTTTTTTATTCTCACTTATGAGAATAATTTTATTCTGATGACAACTTGAAGAAATTAGATTTTTCATGATTCTGGTTTTTAATTTGAGTATTATTGTGATAATTTTTTTCATAATAGTTCCACACAATATGTGATATGAAGATTGGAGACTGATAATTTTGTTGAAAGTAGCTTTGTAACTCCTGTTATGGTCCCATATTTCACAAATATTAGAATATTAAATGTTTCTTATTTCCGGATCCATTTCACCAAATTGAAAAGTTTTTACAACATGATAATTCTCTAATTATATAAATTTGTCTAATTATGTATAATAAATTTCAATAAATGTAATAAGTATTTCTCAAACAGTATCATCTCATTTAGTATGAAAGGGTGAAGTTTTATTTTGATTTATGGTAAAAGACCATTATAATTTCCAGTTTTGGAAAGTACTGATAAGGAAGTCTTGCATACTTTTACAGTTTTTGGATTTCAGACTATAAATACTAATATGGAACAAATGTGTTCACCTTCTTTTCTTTTCTTACAATTAATATGAAACTTTGATCCAATCACAGTTCCAGGTCTAGAAAAACCTTTATCCTAAATCCAATCTGTACGTGTGTTCTACTGTGATTACTATCTATGATGGTATGGAATAAAGTTTAGAAATGGATTTTGTCCAATCTGGACAAATTACATAAAAGCAAAAATGGATTTTTAAATTATTTTCAGATTTTTGTACTTGTTGTAATGGAGTTTGGAAATACTTAATTTGTTCCACTTATGGTGTTAATGCTCATATGAGATAAACATAATATTCGAAGGGCAACCCTGGACAACCTCTGATGATTCCAGAAATGCAGGTTTTTTATCACATCAAATTTTGAGAATTTGCATATTTCCATGCCAGTTTCATCATACAGATGGGATTTTAAAGCCTGAAGATGTAGTTCTTACATTAGTACAACTAAGTATGTGAAATAAATTCATCTACCTCCACTTTCCATTTTGTGGCTACTTATAAGTTAATAAAAAACAGAGGGAATTTATATTATGTCTTTAGGGTCAGAGGTTAGCTAGCCAAGTGAAGCAGGTGATTTTTTTAAATAAATAAGGAATTAATCTTATGCCTTTGGTACGATGGGAAGTTAGTTGAGGTAGGTAGATAGTTTATTTATCATATCTAATGGCAAAAGATACAGGCTTTTTTCATTTGAAAAGTAACACATTGCACCGACCTCCAAGCACACTTTACTGCATAAAATAAATGCCTTTTTTTTTTAAACAAAATAATATTTCATGCTAGAAGAGATAAGTACTCAGTTTAGTAAATGTGGAGGCAAATAACTTAATTGTGATTAGTCTAATTTTTTTCCATATTTAGTACATTGGC
>WOFM01002062.1:0-25222 GCA_011428145.1 Ericerus pela
TTAGAAAGTTCGACTCCTCTAAAATACAGCAGCAGCGAAACCAGCACAGAATTAACTGCGTCAAGGGCTCCTCAAACGGCGGTAATAAGTACATGATATGTTTGGCCCAAAACCAAAAAAGGAAAGATCGCAAACATAGATAAACAGATCGATGACAGATTTAGCTTTTCCACAAGGCGTATCTAGAAAACTGATTTTTAGTTTTTGAATAATTAATTTGAATTAAACAAAATACGTCGCTACTAAAGTCGACTACAATTCAAGTTTGAGAGAAGGCTAGAAGCACGTACGTGTTTTCTTTAAAACTTCGAAGAAAAGGCTAC
The DNA here is from genome assembly GCA_011428145.1 of Ericerus pela. Lineage (NCBI taxonomy): Eukaryota > Metazoa > Arthropoda > Insecta > Hemiptera > Coccidae > Ericerus > Ericerus pela. The sequence goes on from WOFM01002062.1 coordinate 324, forward strand.
GACTGAATACGCAACAAAATCTTGCACGTACTCAGTAAATGACAGCACTTTCGGAAATTTTATCGTCAACAAATCGATAACGCTCCAGTAAAAAGTACTTCGAGCTATTTCTCAAGTTTCAACATGGCCGACGAAACTTATTTTTTCCAAACGATGACCGCATAACTCAGTCATGGTGGGACCCCTTCCCCAAACCCAAAAAATATTCAATAATAAGGTACTTGGGAAAATAATTTTTGAAATGTCAATTTTGATTGTTATAAGAAAATAAATTTTTTTTATCAGTGTTCCCAAGCAGGGCAAGATCGGTTTTGCCGGCACTTTGCACCAAGAAATGAATTTCTAAAGGTTCGTCAGCGTTACATATGAAACTCCTCAGTAGAAGGCATTCGGTGGAACGAATGATAGAAGAATAACTGTAAGTGGGAGGGACATGGAGGGGGTCATCATAACTTAGGCGATTTTTTATCGAGGACATTGTTAAGCTCCCACCAGCCGCAAAATGGCACGTAAAGGTAGATAAATTCATTTCCCATACTTGGTTACACTAATATAAGAACCAAATTTTTAGCCTTTAAAATTCAATCAATATGATAAAACGAAGAAGGAAATACGCGAATTTTTCAAGTCTGATGCGATCAAAAAATTGATCAAAAACCTGCAATTCTGAAATTATCACAGGTTATTCTGGATTGCCCTTGGAACATTATGCTTATCTCATTGGTACGTAACGCGGTACATGGAGTAAATGAAGTATAACCCAACACCATTAAAACAACATAAGAAAATCCGACAAAATCTGAGAATATTTTGAAAATCCACTTTTGCTTTCACATAATCTGTCCAGATTGGACAAAATCCATTCTAAACGTTGTTCCATACCACCATAGAAAGCAACCACAGAAGAACAGAAGCGTAAATAGGATTTTGGATACAGTTGTTTCTGGGCTAGGAGATGCACCGGGATCAAAGTAATACATTACAAGGAAAAAAAAGAAGGAAAGCACATTTGTTCCATATTAGTGTACCGAGTCTGAAGCCAAAGTAAGACTTCATTATCGACATTATCCGAACTGGAAGTAAGCTCTAAACATCCATATGTCAAAAAGTACTTTCATAGCTATGGATGTACACATGGCGTTATTCTGGAAACCCAAATGGAAATTACACAACTCTCTTTTTACCGTGTATTGTAACACAAAAAAGTGAAAAAAATGATACGGCTAGAGATGTACTAAAGTTATACAGACTATTTAGACAAGTTGACGCACTCCTATAAAGCCAATGTAATAAAATCGTCATCATTTTGTAATTCGGACAAATTATCTCACTAAGTAAGCGTGTAGGACAGATGAAGGGAATTGAATTGAAAACGACACTAGCGCTTACTTAATGGGATAAAATGTCAGAAATGACTTTTGTAACGCTTTCTTATCAGAGTGTGTCAACTTGTCTGAATGTTCTATATAACTTTAGTATGTACGATACAAGTACGATACTGAAAAAGTATAGATGTTAACAAATCCCAAGGATCGAAACAATAATATCGATACCAATATCATATCCAATAAAAGTATCGATATATCAAAATATCGGATCGGAAGACAATGTTTTTTGTTCTTAAATGTACACAAGTCTACCCCAGTTGCCAAGCCGAGATAATTCTAAATATTGTATTTGAATTCTGTGGTTCGATAAACAATGAAGCGTTCAACATTTTCTATCACATTAATTATCAGAACAAGGACCTATCAATGTTCAACAAAAAAAAAGCACAAAACCTTTTGCCTTAATGGGTCTCCTTTCAATCTCAAAGGAAGAGACACGAATCAAGAAGGATACAATATGAAACGGTATATTATTGATTCGATCATAATATTTTGCTTTCTTTCCTCTATTGATTTTCCTTTTACCCAATAGTAATAGTGAATATTCGTAGAAACTGATCTGTCATTTCTAGGTCTTTTTTCATTTCATTCATTTCATTTTCCTTATCCAGTTATGCCTCAGCGCATCCGTCATTTTTCCACACCAACGAAGTTTATTTAAAAAAGATTGTTTCGATTTGATATTGAATAAAAATACTGATATTAGTAAAAGTATTATAAGGTAGGTATTGATAGAAAAATACTAGGATTGTCGACTGACAGGAAAATTTTTTGAACCATCCAATTATAACATCGTTTCGGATAAATATAGCGTTACAATATCATTCACATTGAGCAGCTGCTGCTGGCGATATGGTAGAAACGCAGCTCTCTAGTAGTTCTGAGTTCTAACACCGGGTGTGGTTAGAATTTTGAAATTTTTTTTTCAATTTTTATTTACAAAATGGTTTGTTAGGTTCGCCGATATTTTTTAATGTTTTTAAAAATAATTATTATTAGATTAGAATGTTTTGTGTTACAATGAGTTCAGATACTAGAATCACTCAAGTACTAGGTTCACTCATTACATAGGCGGTGGGATCTTTCGGGCAGATGCAGAGGGGGCTGGTCCATAGTATGCCACTTTAGGAGTAACAATGGTGGAGAGGACAAAGTAGGTAGGGTGAAGCCCCACCCTCTGGAGTTCACCCTGCCACTGCCAACGTACAAAATGGCATACTTTGCCCAAGGGCTCCCTCATCATCCAAAAGATCCCTCCGCAGATACTGTACTGGCATCTACTATGCTCACTAACATATGTGAGACAGTAAAAAAAATTCAAAAAATATATTTCTCGTGGTTCAAAGAAATTTTTCTATCAGTCAACGATCCTAAAATACCGATATTAATATCATATCGGTAGTATTGAAACATCTCTAAATGTGAAACAAAATTTAAAAAAATATGGTCTCTTAGCTAAAATTAAGTTAAAATTTCATCCTTGGATACTGAGTGAGAATTATATAGTCTGGAAGATACATATTACATTAACAGGAACTGATTTCATATAATAGGACAAATTACTATAATATGAGAATTATCATCTTATAAAAACTTTTCAATGAGGTGGAATGAATCTGGAAATGACAAATTTTCAAAATTCCAAGATTTGTGAAAAAAGCAGTTACAAAGTTCCTTTCCACAATATTATCAGTCTCTAATCTTCATATCACATACCGTGTGGAACTATTATGAAAAAACTATCAAAACAATAAGCAAATGGAAAAACCAAAATCATGAAAAACTAATTTTTTTATTTTGGTCATCAAAATAAAATTATTCTTATAGATGAGAAAAAAAAAGAAACATTAATTTTGTTTCACATCATACATGGGATCTGTGAAATGAAGCGAAAACAATAACAGATTTTGGTTGGAGGAAATTTTAGCTACGGAAAGGTCCTGTCTGAAAAATCCTATTACTATAGAGGAAACTCAACAAGGATGATGCATTTGTTCAACATCAATGAATACTGAACAGTAAATATAGCACAAAATTTGGGAAACTGTGTGAGACTTCATTATAATTATTTATCAAACCGGAAATAATTGTGGAACATCTGCATCATCCCTAAATGCAGTTTCATAAATATGCATACATAGGCATGAATACAGAATTTTTCTTGGGATACCATTTGAAATTATCCAATTTGGTTACCACCAAGCATTATAAAACAAGAAATCATGAATAAAGGGTGAAAGAAAATCTAGAAAAATTATGGACTGTTTCTAAAAATAAATGCTAAATTTTACAATGGGATACTAGATGAAAATGCTAAGGTTATGGAGATTCTCATTACCTTCGAAGAATTTGTTTCATATAAATAGTAAGATAAGTATAGTGTGAAAATTAGGATCTTCCATAATCTCAATCAGGTGAAATGGATCCGGAAATTACAAATTACAGAAGAAAAAACTTTTGCGCAGCAAGCTTCGCAAGAAAAAGTATATTTTCTTTGTTTAAAAATCACCTATATCACCAACATTCTTTTAGTAAAGTAATATATAAATTGATATTTTTTGCAAAAAAATTACCAATATCCCACAAATATGATGCATTTGATAAAATATACCGATTAACTATCATGTTTTCAAAATATAAAATTGCCTTTATTTCAAGTTCGGGTGGTTTTTAGGTTAAAACGAGTCATTTTCTTGATGAAGACTGAAAAATGTATTTTTCTGGATCATTTTCAAAAGAGTAAAAGAGGGAAAATCACACTGAATAACTAAGTTGGAAACAAATTGACCAATCAAAATAAAAATTGGTAGGTTGGGTTATTGTATGGGAGGTACTGTTTGTAACAAATTTCGTGACTATTGAAAGAGAATTACTTTTATTGAGAAAACATAAAAAATTAGCACCTCCTCAACAGACCCATGGAATGAACCAATACCAATAGCAACTAAATTTGGCGTCATGTTAGATGTATTTCGAATTAATACCTGCACCAAATTTCATGATTATAGCTTGAAAATTACTCATTTTATAGCCCTTAATCTATCAATGCTGCAACAAAATCGCCCCTATCAAGACTTACCGTAAGGTCTATCCGCACCAAAATTAGAAAGCACTGTCCTTGACTTGAGGCACATACGCATACCAAATTTCAAGCTTATCGATTGAAAATTGCGTAAAACATGCAAATAAACTGACCTACCAAACGGACTATGAGCCTGATCAAAACCAAAAACAATAGGGTTCTTCCTTAGATGGATCGGAATATGTGTTTCAAATTTCGAAACCATCCGATCAAAATTACGCCAAGAAATGAACTCAACGTAAAAGGGGGTACATAAAAAAAAAAAGAATTTTCAAAAATAGAACCAAAATGCTTAGAAAATCATGAAGCGAAAAACGTACCCACTCCCACCCTCGAGTCCGATTTAATACGTAGAAAAAATCTACTTAAAAAATACTTTTCTCACATACAGTTGCGTGAAAGTTTTTACCAAGTTTTTCATTCCACGCCCAGAAACACCTTCATCCAAAATCCAATCTATTCTATTCTACTATGGAAACTGTCTATGATAGTATGAAACAAAGTTTAGAAATTAATTTTATTCAATCTGGATGGATTACATTAAAGCAAAAATTGATTTTCGAGGTATTTTCATATTTTCTCATATTTTTTCATATTTTCACTTGTTTTTCTAATAGATTTGGGTAATGTTTCATTTGTTCCATACATGGTGTTACAAAGACTTCCTTTTACACCTGTGCACAGTTTGTTGTGAAGTAAATGGTAACGCAAAAACTAGATTCACAACATTCACAACCAATGTAAGAAAAATACTCATAAAACAAATCAACTTTGTTTACCGTACGGATTATAGGCAGGATTTCCGTAGTTTTGGCCCCATTGTGAAGGAGGATTATTCCAACCACTATAAGGAGCAGAATTACTTGCCAAAGGTTCACAACCTAAAATAAATTAAATAATTCAAACTTACGAAATTGATACCATCGACGTTGATAGTTGTGTTCGAGTAACAATTGGCGGAAAACACCAATGTTCTCAATTTGAAATTCATGAACTAGAAATGTTACTTTTGAAAAAGTCTTGGTACTTTTAATATGGTTCTCAAAATGGAAACATAAAGAAGCATTACAGACACCCATAACGAACATACTATCAAATCGAGAATAAGTGCACTTTAGAGTGGGTGCAAAATGCACACAATCAAAATTTTCGGAGCGCCCAATAAGTGAATATCACAATAGTAACAAGAACACAACTCGGAACTTAAAAAATAAAATTATTACCATATCCTGGATTCGTCGCACCTGTCCATCCCGAGTAATTATGAAACGGCTGATTCTAAAAACAAATACGAAAAAGGCTGGTGAAATTATCTACTTAATCTGGGACTTCTAATAATGACGAAAGAGCAATAAATAGTTGTTGTGAATAATTAATTTTGAAATAAGAAGGCTGCACAATCGAAAAATTAAGTTTTCCAACTACTAAATTTTCGATGGATCTTTCTAAGTCACACAGAAATTGGCTCTAATAATTTATTAGACGCCTTCTATTAAAAATAAGCATATTCAGCAAAAATGCGCCGAAACAAATTAAAAAAATAAAATTGACTGGAATTATTCAAAAATATTTAACCTGTGAACCATCGGCACCACGTTCGGACCACTGATTAGTAGCAGCCGCTTTACCATCTCGTGGCTCAGCACGTTTAATTTCAACCTACAAAAAATTAAAAGCGAAATTAGTTTTTGCAAATACGGTCGAAACAGGATATATAAAGAGAAAAAAATTGAAATTAATTTTCTTAACTACACGTCGGCGATTCAAAAATAGAAGAGGACTACAAAATACCGAAAATTATTTTTCTGCTGATAAAAAATCAATTTTAGGATATACACTGCATCGTAAAAATAATTCGTACAATTACGTTAGAATCATACAGTATAATGAAGATAATAATTAATAAATTTAACGTAAATAACCATAATAAAATTTACAACTCGGTATATCGAAGGCGTAGAAGAAAAAAAATTGACAGGAAAAAACTACAAAACTACCAACGTTCTTTATCCAGTTCAAAGTTCTCGACAAAATTCTGTCAAGCGTAGAACTGAGTTCAAACCCGAATTATTTCGAATGGCCTCATTAGAAAACTGGTTCCGAAAATTTAAATTTTTTCATAAAGGAAAATACGATTTACCATATCACATCAATTACAATACGCAATAAGAAAAGTTAAAATGTACGAACGCCTCTTTTTTTAAACTATTTACATTGACGCACAGAAATTAAATAATATAATAACAAATATTCGCAAACCAAATAGAAATTAATTCTCCCCTTCAATTCCAGTCACTTTTCATTGATTTATTATTTTATCCCTCTTCAAACAATTGGAAAGAAAAATGAAATTAAAATTTACTGAATTCAGTTTCAATGATACGGACTACTTTCTAAACGTATCAAGCACTAAAAATTTTTTTCACAACAAAGGCTACTACTAGTCACAAGTTATTTGTCACCATCTGAATGAATAGAGATTTTGTTCAGAAAAGTTGAAACTACGCCTTCGATAAGAACGATTATATAAGATAAAAGACAATTTTTATAATTCAAAAAGAAGGGAAAAAACTTCGATGGGGAAAAATAGTATTAATAATCACAATAATAATAATTAAAATAAAACCATTTGGGGGATACTGAAGATGGGATGAAAAATACCTTTTTGCCATTTACGTGGACATAATGGTCGGCAACGCATTTGCTTATTTCTTCATCTCTTTCAAATGATAAAAATCCAAATCCTAGGGAGGACAATTTTTGTGAATCAAAATGAAGATTCTTCAACTTCCAACAACTTTGATACCTCGATACACTACTGCCGAACTTTTTTTATTTTATTTTATTTCTTAAGTCAGTTTACTCGAGTTGTATTCATAGGTGTGTTGGCGAATTGAGACGAAAAAACAGTAGCATAGAACAATTACTGGTTTTAGATTTTCGAGACAGCTAGCCAAAGGAAAAATTCGGAAGAGAAAAAGCTGCCAGTTAAGATTTTACTGCAACAGTATACACATATGATTCATTTGGAACAATAACTTCTCAATATATGAATATGCCTCCTTCCATCAAGTAAATTATAAATTTCCTAATTTTGAATTTTAGCAATATCTTAAACACGGGATGATTATTAATTTGTAAAATTAAGAAGCACATTTAGTTCGTAAATGCTAGAGACATAGGAAGTTGGAGTAGAAAGTTTAATCTAGAAGTCTAAAAACCAAGTAGAGCACTAAATTTTTAATGTAATGCATTCAATCATTAATTTCAGATAAATAAAAGAAACTAAAGCTATAGAAACTAATTTTCAATACACACCTATAAGAAGTATTTCGGACACTATGGACTAAATTAAATATAATAGTTACAAAACTATTGCTCAAAAACTATAAAAAATTAAATTATGATGAGTATCGCTGCTTAGTCAGTGAACCATAAATTAAAGGTAAGAGATAAAAATTCAGTCAAACACCCAATATCGAGTAATTCTAGATTATTTCTAATTAGCTTAATATATTTTTTAACACAAAATAAGTGGCGAGTTTGGCAGTAGTGTTGTAGGGTACAAATAAATTTACAGTATTTTACCTATATAAACATAGAACAACATTAAAATAATAAAATGTAAATAGAATTCAACCTTAGCTCAGCTAGCAACATACAGTAGTACATTATGAAAATCGCTATAATTGTCAACCACAAATAACTCTTTTTCTTACAAAGTAAGAATAATTTTTGGATACGAAAAAAATTTCAATGTATCTTTAAATTCGTAGATAAGGATATTTGTATACAGTTAAGAGTATAACTAACATCATTGAAAACCAATTAATTCGAAGTTCTCGTTGAAAATCATACCAAATTTATTGACGACGTAGAAAATATAATAATAATAACTTGTATAAAGCGGATATAGTAGCGAGAAAAACGCTCAAAACAATATGGTCAACAATTTTTAAGGAAGACCATTAATTTAACTATAGGAAAATATATCATGACAGACTGAAAATTAAAAATTAACAGGATAATTGAGAGAATGACGAAAAAAAATCAAGTAATTAGTAAATTAAGGGTCTTAGGAGGGTCTTCATTCGCTAAATAAGAGGATATTGAAACAATAGTACAGTACTTCTATATTGTAAATTATAAAAGCCATAACGTAGGATCAGGAGCGAAAATAGGGAAGAAAACAGTGAATTTTATCCTTTCAATAGACAAGTACAGTCAATATAACGTATATTTTCTATCACTGATTTTTTTATTTTTAAATTAATCCACAACATACATACTTGATCCTAATATATGAAAGTTCACTAAGAAAATTTACCTCTGCACTTATTTTTTTCATGATCGTACATAATGATGACATCCATAACTTCACCATATCTTGAAAATATTGATCGTAAATCTGTTTCGGTTACATTAGATGGCAAACCTCCTAAAAAAACTTTCGGAAACTGTACATTTTTTTTCGTTTTAAGAGCTGATTTGGAACTACATGGTTTCGGATCAATCTGAAATTAAACATCATCAATTAATTTTCATAACGATCGATGAAAATTTAAAAGCATGAAAATTTCACTTACCGCACGCCCGTCCAAGACGTGATTTCTTTCGGTCAATACTTTTTTTACGCAATCTGGGTCGGCAAATGTCACAAACCCGAATCCACGTGATTGTCCACTTTCATTATTTTTCATAACGATTGAATCGATTACTTCTCCAAATTCACCAAAATACTGTTGTAATTTTTCTGCAACAAAAAATTCAATTAATCCAAATGATACAAAACTTACAAAAATAGAAAAAATCTGACTTACGTTCCGTGGTTTCCCAACTAAGTCCGCCGATGAACAGCTTCCTAGACACAAAGATGGATGCAATCTTTACGATTAATATCAAATCAAAACAATATAATGGTACATGAAAGGATACTTTACCCTGGTTCTTCATCATTAACTTCGTGTTCAGTTTCAGGTTTGTTAATCATTTTATTGACAGGAAAATTGATGTAGATATTAAAGAGTATATCATTCGTTGGGTAACAACCACGAACCGTACGTGGTATTTTATATTAACGAACCGATACTGAAATTTATAGCAAGCAAACCCGGGAGCGATCAATAATGAATATTTCCAGAACGATGAAATGAACAGAATGATTGAAGCAACTCCAACCTTCTTCCTGGAGCAGAACCAAATCGAATTATAAAGGAATAAAGATGAATTTTAAAATAATATTAAAATATAAATTAATATAAGAAATGAAAATTGAAAAGAAAAGAAACAAGAGCAACAATCACAATCACAAACAAGAATAACAATTAACAAGATTAATGGTTGAGCGAGTCCATAGAGTATTAAATATAAAAGACTTGAGTACGTATAAAATGGAGGGTAGATTCCTCTAGTTCCGATCTTCAACGATAGAGTGATTCAGGGAAAGAAATCACTTTGTGTTGGTTATACCAATTCAAGAATACCCAACGGTTATGATTTCACAGTCTGTGATAATTATATGATCTGTGACTTGATAATTTGTACTTGATCATTATTATATATTTTCTGTATTATGTTTTTAGTCGACTTATGGTCTCTGATACCTGAACATCAATATATTCTAGTCACAACGTTTTTATGTTTTATTAATTATTTTAACTAATTATTGAGTGCCATTTTTAATGGTGTATTCTACCACTGTTTGAGATGTGTGAGTTTATGTTGTACGATGACACTTTCACTGACATTGTGATTTCAAAACCTCACACTTTGGGTGCGTTCAGAAACTTCAACCACAACAACCTTACCCTAAAACAGTAAATTAGCCATTCAGAAATGTAATCTAACCATTCTCTGGCCCATATTCAGAAATGTCACTTTAACCTCCCTTCGCTTAAACTTTGATGTGAGGTTGGCGGTATGAGGACCAAAAAAGAACACGAGACTTCAATTCACAAAGAATATATTATGCAGACTAAAAACATGTATGAGAATGAAATATGGTATATGTTGGACGGAGTATGTGTAACTCTTACATATCTGGTCCACAACCTGGCAACACTGAACTCTTAACATACAATATTTGTATTACTACTCTTACATACACTGTTACGCCATAGTGGGGAATTTGTTGTTCCTTCCCTCATATTTTCAAATGTATTTTGTCCATTAGTTAATCATCCATTAAATGTTGTTCAGTTAAATCCGTTTCTGTTATTACTTAAAAAATAGGATTCTTGGTTAAATATTATCCTCACAGTATCGTATATGTGAGAATTATAGCAAATTAAATTATACTCGTGACTATTATTCTCACGTATCATTTGTGGTGGTAACACTGTCGATATATACTTTTGTGATCTGTGATTTTTAGTGTTTTATACCTGACTGTGATATTATGTAATCATACGCCTCTAGTCGCTTTTTGATATTCATGTTGTTAACAACTCCACTACTTTTAATGTGGAAATAAAATTTCGTAATTAGTGAATCTTGTGTCTTTATTTATGTGTTTGTAATGTGTGTGTCTAGTCTCTGTTCGATGTCGTTTTTAATTTAGGTTCGTTTCATATGTTTTTAGTCGTCTCGATCCGTTGATTTCTTCCTCATCTTCTCACAGGTTATGGGCCCAGTTACCTGGATGTCAACGTGGTCGCCATTGTCATAGTTTGTCAATGTTGTGCTGTCGGATTCTGCTCGCCACACCCAAGTAGTATCATGCCTGCTAATTGTTTTTCGATTGTTTGATATGTTCTCTGTTCGATGTTCCTGTGATCTCGTTCGTGTTGAATTGTTGGTCGACGTGTCTGAAAGTTGCTGAAAATCGCTGTGTTTGTGGTGTAACTGATCGTTCGTACCTGTCAACGAGATGGAAGCGCATGATTGAGCCGTTCAATGGGCAGAATGGCCGTACATGGAAGTTCCGGATGGAGCTGTTGTTGGCAAAGGAGTCATTAACTAACATTATAATCGATTCTTTGCCGACTGTTTGTAACAGGGGAGATGCTTGGTCCAAGGAGAACGCGAAGGCGATGTTCCTGATAGCAAACAACGTGACTGACGAGTACCTTGAGATGATCCAGACATACACGACGGCCAAGGAGATGTTTCATGTCCTAACGAACCTCATCGACAACGGCAATGACCAGACGCTGATGGATTTACGAGGTGATTTGTACGCAAAACGGTATGTGTCTGGTGTTGATTTGCATAAATATTTGTTGGATTTTCGTTCTCGTTGTAGACGTTTGACAGAATTAGGAGATTTAACGACCACGAAACAATTTATTTTGGTATTGCTGAGGTCATTACCTGCGGAATTTCGTCCAATTAAGGTTGTGATTGAAGATGCAGAAGTTGTCACCTGGGATGGAGTTTTCATGAAATTGAATAACTTCCAGCGTGAGCTATCTTCTGATAGCAAATTGACAGTTCGAGGTAACACTCTGAACGCTACATCTCAAAAACCTTCATCAGTGGGTGTCACTGGTGAGGAGAACATTTATTTTGGTAATTACAATAATGTTGGACAAAATTCTAGTAATAGTAGTAATGGAAATCGTTTTAACCGTGGTCGATCTCGAAATAATAATAATAGTCGTGGTTTCAGTCGAGGCGGAAATAATAATTTTAATAATAATAATCAAAATTCGAGCTCAAATAATAATAATAGTAATAATTTTAATGGACGTGGTCGTAATAATAATACTGACGGTGGACATTCTAATGTGAAATGTCACTATTGTAACAAAATAGGGCACATAGCCCGAAATTGTTATGTCAAAAATCGTAACAATAATAATAATTGTAATAATAGTAATAATAACAGTGAAAATCGAGTTAATGACCAAAGTTCTAATAACAATAATAGTAATAGGAGCTCGGCACAGATGTGCAATGAAAATTTTAATGCTAATGACGTTTGCTCTGAAGTGGGTTACAGCTTCACATTGAATAATGATGATAATAATAAAACTAATGACTCTTGCAATGCAAAAGAAAATTTAAATTTAATGCCTCGAACCACATTTATAGTTGACAGTGGATGCACAATTCACATAGTAAATGATATAAATTTGTTCAGTGATTATATAGACTTGATCAGACCACATAGTATCTGTGTTGCGAAGAAGGGTGTCTCTCTGTCTGTTACATCGGTGGGTACTGTAAAATTAAAACTTTTGAATGGAATTGTAATCGAGTTGAAAAATGTAAGGTATGCTCGGGAGCTGCCGCAGAATCTGCTTTCGGTTAAACGTATGAGCAAGTCGGGATTTGACACTTTGTTTCGGGAAGAGTCTGTTGATATCATCCAACGCTGCAGTGGAAAAGTAGTTACCACTGGTGTTAGCGTAGACTCAGATTTGTACACAATTGACTTTGTTAAAATGTCAAGTCAATCGTGTAATCTGACGTTGGGAGATGAATCGAGCCCACTGTTCGTGTGGCATAAACGACTTGCTCATCTAAATGTGAACGATGTTAGATTGTTGTCAAGTAGGGGTTTGATACCTAATGTTGACTCCAATCGCAGATTGCTGTGTGAGCCCTGTGTTATGGGGAAACAGAGTCGAAAACCATTTCCAAGGCATGAAAGAAAAACAAATAAGCCGTTGAAGTTGGTTCATACTGATCTCTGTGGACCTATTAACCCTCCTGCATATAAAGGAGCTAAGTATTTCATGACTTTTATCGACGATTATTCCAATTTTTGTTGTGTTTACTTGCTGGCGAACAAGACAGAAGCTTTTACAAAATTTAAAGAATATCACGAGATGGTCTCCAATAAGTTTGGCTATAATGTAAAGAGACTCCGTTGTGATCGCGGCACAGAGTACTTGAATACCACCTTCCAGTCATATTGTACTGAGAAGGGAATTGTGGTTGAACCTACTGTTGGTGGTTGTCCTCAGCAGAATGGAAAAGCTGAGAGAATGAACAGGACACTGTGCGAGAGGGCAAGGACACTGTTGTTTGAGAGTGGTCTTGGGAAGATATTTTGGTCGGAAGCCATATTGTGCTCCGCCTATATCGTAAACAGATGCCCCACAAATAAAGATTTTATTCCATTTGAGAGATGGTTTGGTGAGAAATATAACTATAATAAATTAAAAACGTTTGGATGCGATGCATATATGTTATCATTCAAACATGACTCTGACAAATTTAAAAGTAAAAGTGAAAAGTTAGTAATGGTAGGTTATTCTCCATGTGAGTACAGGTTGTTGGACTTAAGCACTAAGGAGATACGTCTGTCACGTGATGTTGAGTTCTTTGAAGGTGCAATAAGTAACTCTGAATATAATAAATATACAAAAAATGATGAGTTGTTTAAAGAAGTCACTGAATCCAACTTGGAAAATATTGAAGTTGATGGTGATTTAAATTTAGATTGTCTTTCACAGGAGGCGACTGCACGTGATCAAGCAGCAGGAAATATATACCTGGCTGAGGATGGCATTCCTTTGACGTTTGAGGAGGCGAGTGCAGCACCTGATAGTCTGATGTGGAAGGAGGCTATTTCATCTGAAATAAGTGCCCTGAACTCCAATCAGACTTGGAAGGTGACCAAACGTCCAAAGGACGCCCCTACCATCACGTGTCGTTGGATATTTAATAAAAAATATGATAATGAAAATAATGTCTTATATAAGGCTAGGTCAGTTGCCAGAGGCTGCCAGCAGAAGAAAGGCTTCAATTTTAATGAAGTATATGCACCAGTGGCGAAACTTTCGACTGTGAGGACCCTCTTGGCTGTCAGTAATAAATTAAAATTTTATATAGAACAAATAGATATCTGTAGTGCGTTCTTGAACGGTATTCTTTCTGAGGATGTGTACCTAGAGATACCTGAAGGTATTGAAACGCAGGTTGATAAATATAATAATGTACTAAAATTAAATAGGTCGATATATGGTCTTAAACAGTCGCCAAAAGTGTGGAATAAGCTATTTAATGAGTTCCTGTTGTCACTTGGCTTTGTACAAAGCATGGCTGATGACTGTCTGTATGTGTTCAAAAATAAACATGATGGAACGATAGTTTATCTACTCACTTACGTTGATGACGTTCTCATTAGTTCAAATAATAAAGAACAAATTATATTTTTCAAAAATAAAATTAATAAGAGATTCAAATGTAAGGATCTTGGAGAAGTTAATAAATATTTAGGTTTAAACATTAATTACAGTCGCGAAGAGGGCATACTGGAGATCGAGCAGAAGAATCTCATCGAGTCTGTTGCTAGGCGGTTCGGTGTTGATAAATGTGCACCTACCTACACACCTATTGACCCCAAACTCCAATTGGACAGGGACCTCAATGCGTGTGATAGTGTGCTGAATAATAACTATCAACAGCTCGTGGGATGTTTGATATACCTAATGCTAGGATCACGGCCTGATATTTGCTTTGCAATATCGTACTTCAGCCAGTTCTCCAGTTATGCCACAGATGAACATTTCAAATATTTATTGAGAGTTCTGAAATATTTAGTGACTACTAAAGACAAAAAACTTATATATTCATATGAACATAATAATAATGGCAATATAGTCGAAACATATTCGGATGCCGATTGGGGTAACTGTGTTAACACAAGACGGTCTATCTCGGGTTACTGTGTCTTTGTTTATGGGTCGCTGGTGTCCTGGTCTAGTAAGAAACAACCAACGGTAGCTCTGTCTAGCACTGAAAGTGAGTTGATCGCCATATGCGATGCTACCACTGAATCAATTTGGTTAAAATATTTATTGAGTGACTTTTGCATTCAAATTGATGACAGAGCTGTAATTTACGAAGACAATCAGAGTTGTCTGGCTATCTTGCACTCTGGAAAATGGAACACACGCAGATCAAAACATGTGGACGTAAAGTACCGTTTTGTGTGCAATCACGTAAATTTAGACTTTAAGTATTCATACGTGTCAACTTCGCGACAGTTGGCTGATGTTTTTACGAAGGGCTGCCCGAGGCCTAAATTTGATGTATTCTGTAAAATGTTAAAGTTGTTGTAACTTATTGTATATGTTTACCATTCATGTAGTATTTATTGTTGTAACTTTTTGTATTTTTGTTGACTTTTGTCATTTATGTTTTTAATGACCTTATTAAATTAATAATTCATTTTTACCATTTTACTGTAATCGTATAAGTTTAATTTGAGGAGGCGTGTGAGAATTATAGCAAATTAAATTATACTCGTGACTATTATTCTCACGTATCATTTGTGGTGGTAACACTGTCGATATATACTTTTGTGATCTGTGATTTTTAGTGTTTTGTACCTGACTGTGATATTATGTAATCATACGCCTCTAGTCGCTTTTTGATATTCATGTTGTTAACAACTCCACTACTTTTAATGTGGAAATAAAAGTTCGTAATTAGTGAATCTTGTGTCTTTATTTATGTGTTTGTAATGTGTGTGTCTAGTCTCTGTTCGATGTCGTTTTTAATTTAGGTTCGTTTCATATGTTTTTAGTCGTCTCGATCCGTTGATTTCTTCCTCATCTTCTCACAGTATAAGATGGAGAAGCTCAGCGCTAGCGATAACCAAAAGTAGGTGTAGCGATTGGTGAATATAGTGGAATGATGTATGACTTATATAGTGATAATGATGATGATGATGATGATGAAGAAAGAGATGGGGTGGTATTTCCGTTACAACAATGTAATATGCAGACTGAAAAACTCATGCAAGAATAAAATATGGTATCGTATATAATGGGGAAGCGCAGCATTAGCAATAATCGAAAGTAGGGGTAGTGATTTGTGAGAGAAGTAGAACATATGACATATATATATATATATATATATATATATATATAGTGTGGTGATGATGATGAAGAATGAGATGGAGTGGGATTTCCGTTACAAAAAACTTCACTTGAAAATGACTTTTGGCATAGTTTTGAATTTAAAAATGTTAACATTTTATTTTTACATTGGAACTCTCATACGAGATACAGTGTTCCCACATTTTTAAGTATGAAATTGTGCAAAAGAATTTATTTAAGTAAAATTTAAATGAAGGGAGGCTAAAGTGACATTTGTGAATATAGGCATCTGACTACGGCCCTTTTGCATTTTTGTCATTCAGAAATTCACTCTGGTTAATGGTGAATGTGGACAATTGTCACTCTACTAGGAGGTTAAGATTATAATCCCTGTTGACAAAATAAGGGATCGATTCAGTTTTTGAAATAAACATTTTATTGGGAAGAGAGTTTAAGATTGAACATGAAAAAAAAAACGCTTTTTAGAACCATCACATATGTATTACCCCAAGGTACAAAATCATAGATGAGAAACTGAAAGTTTGTTAGAGTCAAACTTTGACTATATACATGCTGGACTACTAATACTGATAAAAAGCTGTGTTCAAAACAAACAGGCGTATCCCTGTTCAAAATGTTAGTTCATTATCAAATTTATTAATACTTATTGTCTTTTCCTTTGACTAGGTCTCTTCTTACCACAATTATTGCTTTAATTACAAATTAAATCGGTAATGTTGTAGTTTTATAAAACTCAGAAGTTCAAAAATTTCAGTTAAATCAATTTAAAATTTGATTTATTGATGCATAAAAATAATCTTTTTTGTTGCTGTATGACGAATGTTTTTATCTACTTGCGAAATATTCTTACAAATATGTATAATTCTAATTTTTACATAGAAATTTGTAATTAATTTGGTTAAATGAGGATCAGGTAGCTCTATGTTTTTAAACAGCAAACCAGTAAACTAACATTTTGAACGGGGATACGGGTGTCTGACTCAATGTGTTATTCTTATCAGTATTAGCAGTCCAGTATGTATATAGTCAAAGGAGTCAAATCATTTAAACGTAGGAAATCAGTGCTGCCAATGGGAAAGCATGAAAATATATTATATTTATTATGTTTACAGGTTATGCATGCATATGAATAATTAATATAACATTATGAGGTAGTGTGGGATAATTTCCCAACACCCCCTGCATTCCACCCAAACAAATGAAATTATACAAATAATAAAATAATGAAAAAACAATTAAACATATAAAGCATGAAGTTTTACAAAAGTATTATTACTAGTGTTGATACAAAATCCTCTCTCTCACTTACTCTCTCATCATCATCATCGCTTATATGTATATATGTAAAAAGAACCCTCTTCTTTTCCGAATAACTACAATTTTGTTTGTTACTCTCGTTCTTTCATGAATTTGTAATGTTTATTTTTGTTTGACCCACATTAAGAAATCGACACAATTCGACTATCTAATATTTACCGTTCCGATCTTGTTATCTTTAAGTTACGTCATTTCATGTATTATCGACTAGACCATCCTTTGTTAAATGACATCATTTTTGACCATACTCAACATGACTATTTTTCCTTTGTAACGAACGTCAATTTCATTTATCGAATTCATTCATTCATTCATTCGTTCGTTAATCACCGTTTCAGAAAGACAGATAAAACTTAGTCGTATCTTTGTTCGTTTCTTTGTGTATAATAATCTTGAATTTTCTAATTTCACTACCGTATTTTAATCGTGTCAATAAACTCTGCTTTTGATTACGAGTTCACGAAACCTTATTTATGTGCAAATTAGATCGAGTGGAATACCTGGAAACGAACTTACAAATTAGAAAATTCTTTTAAACCCGAAACAAATTTTTTCTTTTTTTTTCTCTTCCATGATGTCTTCTACCAAAATACAATTGCTGATGATGGCTGAGGGTACCGACAAAACAACAATAGTCAACTTAAAGAAAATTCGTTTGTTTGGTGATGGAATCTGGTTTGCTTTTCCGGAGGAACTTCAAAAGGCCACACTCCATAAAGAACTTATGGCCTTAGGTCCTCTAAAGAGTGCTGCATCGGTCCTGCGATCAAGAGGACAATACAGAACCATAAGTGTCTCCATCCCTCCTGATGTGGCGAAGCTATACCTAGACACTGATGAGAATTTTGTATTCAAAGACTACCTGTTACCAGAGTTTTCACCCTCCATCCAAGCAAAGCTGAAAGAAGACGCCAACCAATCGATGACAACCTCAAAGAGAGACAAAGACGAGTCAGTGACCAGCATAATGAAGCATTTAATGATTGAAAAATTTTCTCCAAAGAACAAAAACGTGATTGCCTGGTGCGACGCCTTTGAAAGAGAGTCACAGCGGTTCAAGTTGGATGGTCAGAAACAAATCAAGGTCTTCAAGAGCTGCCTGGAAACATCGATGGCTGATTGGTTCACCATCAATCAGAGAAAACTCGGACTAAATACCGCATGGTCCGATTGGAGAGCTGATCTCATTGCCACTTTTGCTGACTCATCCTGGAAACCAATATGGTATGCCTACAACTACAGGTACTTGAGTGGCTCTTATATAGAATTTGTTGTAAAAAAAGAAAAATTATTATTAGAAATTGATAGAAACTTGCCGGACATAGTAATTTTAGATCTAATAGTTTTGGGACTTCCTGTCCACATACAAAATTTGTTTAAAAAAAATGTTGTCACGTCTCTCCGTATTTTGCATGATAAACTAAAAAAATTTGAGACGGAAGACAAGATTAATGACCTAAATAATAAAAATTTAACTTTTCCTAATAAAAATAAAACTTCTAACACGAATAAATCTGAAATCGTAAATAAAAATAATAATAATAACCAACATGAGAGGAAGTCAGGTGGTGCAGAAAAGAAACCTTGTACTAACTGTAAAAAAAGAGGGTTTTCTGAGAGGTACCATCCGGAAGCTCTTTGTTGGTTCAAAAATAAGCCAAATAATCAAAAAACAATTAATAAATTAGAAATTGAAAACCCTGTTTCCGATGATGAATCTAAAAACTAAATCACCCTCCGCTGATTAAATTAAATTTATGCCTTAATGATAACCTTTTTTGTAAAGGAATTTCTGATTCAGGTTCAAATATTTCTATAATCAATAGAAACCTGATCAATTCCATGAAGGTCAAGGCTTTTAAATTTGTTAATACATCTTTTCGGATGATCAGCGGGTATGGTAAAGTTTTAGGAATAGTTAAAATAAAAGTTAAAATTTTTTCACAAAGAAAAGAAGTTTATGTTTTCCTTCTTGATGAAAAGGAATTTAATTACAATTTTTTAATAGGCTTAGACCTAATTCGAGAATTTAGCCTTTGCCAAGACGAAAACCTAAAAATTTCTCAAAAACAGAAAATGAATACTGATAATTTTTATGAAGAAAATAATAGATTAGAAAATTGTAACATTAAAATTTTCAAGACAGAGTTAAATTTAGAACATTTAGATGACAAAAAGAAAGAGAAATTTAGAAAGGTCATTCAAGATTATGATTATGTTTTTGCAAAGAGTAAATACAACGTCCGTAAAGTCACGGACTATTGCGCTGTAATTAAGCTAACCGAACATAAGTATGTATCTCGCAAACCATATCGATGGAATATCATCGACCTAAGAGAGATAGAGAGCCAAATTTCTAAGCTTCTTGCAGCTGATATGATTGAGGAGTCAACCTCACCCTTCGCTGCTCCTGTGACTTTGGCTTACAAAAAAAAACGCCAAAGGGGTGAAAGTAAAAAATAGAATGTGTGTCGACTACTCAGCATTAAATAAAATAATTGTCCCTGAGAGTCAACCATTTCCCCATATTGAGGATTTAATTGTCAAAGCTAGAGATTGTAGATGGTTTTCAGTTCTCGATATCAATAGTGCCTTCTGGTCCATACCTATAAGAAAGAAAGACAGATACAAGACAGCCTTCGTGACTCAGACTGGACATTACAATTGGAAAAACATGCCTTTTGGATTAAAAACAAGCCACGCAATTTTTCAAAGAATCCTAAGAAACATATTAAAGAGAAAATACCTAGAAGATTTTTGTGTGAATTATATAGATGATATTTTAATTTTTTCTAAAACATTTGAGGATCACATAGAACACCTAAAAAAACTTTTTACATCTATATATGAAGAAGGGTTCAGACTTAATCTGACCAAATGTGACCTCGCACACAGTAAAGTAAAATATCTGGGTCACTACATTCAAAATAATGCGATTCACCCCATTTTCGATAACGTATTACCAGTTTGGGACTTCCCAACCACCAAAAATCAGAAGAATGTAAGACAATTCCTCGGTAAAGTAAGTTTTTATCCTTCATACATACCTAATTCATCAATAATTCTGGCCCCCCTACATAATTTATTAAAGAAAAACATACCTTTTTTATGGAACAATAAATGCGAAGAAAGTTTCAAAAAAATTAAAGATTTATTATGTTCCGAACCGTGTCTTGCAATATTTAATCCAAATAGGGAAACAATTGTACAAACTGATGCCAGTCTGGAAGGAATAGGTGCAATTTTGAAACAGAAACAAGATGACGGCTCTTTCAAACCAACTGCTTTCTTTTCAAAAAAACTTAACAAGGCCCAGAAAAGAAAAAAAGCAGTATTTTTAGAATGTTTGGCCATAAAAGAAGCCCTTATATACTGGAGACATCAACTATTGAGACTGAAGTTCAAAGTTTATTCTGACCATAAGCCTTTAGAAATTTTAAAAATAAATACAAAATTTGATGATGAACTTAGAGAATTAATGCTTCAGCTGTCCCAATTTGATTTTGAAATAGAATACGTGGTGGGAGAAACAAATAACGAAGCGGATTGTTTGTCTCCCAATCCTGTTTTGGATAATTTTGAAGCTTCTTCCAAATTCAGAGTCGTCAATCTCATTGAAATAAAAGAGATAATAGAAGATCAAAAAACGGCACTTAATGATTTTAAAAGACTTAAAGATAATAATGTAATAATAAAAGATAACGTAATGTTTTCAAAACATAGAAGAACAAAAGAAAAAATAATAATTTCGGACAATTTTGCGAAAGAAATAATAAAAAAACACACCTACAATTTGGACACATAGGGTCCAACCAGATTCGGTTAACTCTATTTCCCCTTTTTTATAATGAAAATTTGAATAAACTTATAACAAACTTCTGCCAAAATTGCACCGTCTGTATCAAAAATAAAAGCCGAATACCTATGAAATTCGGACATCTTTCTCACCTTGGACCAGCTAAGGAACCTTTTGAGTATATGTCCATTGACACTATAGGAGGTTTTGCTAAAAATAACTCTGAAGAAAGATATTGTCATTTATTAGTCGATCACTTTACTCGTTTCGCCTTCACACTGACCTCCAAAACTCAAAATTCTAAAGATTTCATAACTTTATTAAAAATAGCTCTCAAAAAAGGAAATAGAATTTCAAATCTACTGGACGATCAATACGGAGGTCTGAATTCTAAAGAGTTTAAAGATTTTACTAATCAAAATAAAATAAACCTGATTTTTACGGCAGTAGATTGTCCATCTTCCAATGGACTCAATCAGAGACTCAACCAGACATTAGTCAACAGACTGAGATGTAAAGTAAACGAAAATATTAAAAATAAAAAGAAATCTTGGTCCCTCTTACTAAAAGAATGCGTAAATGAATATAATGACACCATACACTCTGTCACCAAATATTCTCCGAACTATTTAATTAATAATGTAAAAATTAAAGTAATTTCCAAATTCGGAGATAACGTAACGGATTTAGCAAAAGACAGAGAAATCGCATTCAGAAATTCAAGTAAAAACCATAACATAAACAAGAAAAGATTTGACAAAAATAAAGTTAAAAGTAATTTCAAAGTAGGGGACCTCGTATTTGTTTTACATGGTAATCCTCTAAATAAGAACAAATTGGACAAAATCAGAACTGGACCATACAAAATTCTACAACAAATC
The DNA here is from genome assembly GCA_011428145.1 of Ericerus pela. Classification (NCBI taxonomy): domain Eukaryota; kingdom Metazoa; phylum Arthropoda; class Insecta; order Hemiptera; family Coccidae; genus Ericerus; species Ericerus pela. The sequence goes on from WOFM01002062.1 coordinate 22,586, forward strand.
TCTAGCTCAATTTTTCAGGTTGACTCCGGCTATCAGAAGCAAGAATCGAATTTTTACCATGTTTCGAAGCTGTATCCGTCCGTTATTTATTAATGTCTTTTGTTTACAGGGTGTGGGGATGTAAAAAGAACACTCTTCTTTTTCGAATGACTACAATTTTGTTTGTTACTCTCGTTCTTTCATGAATTCGTAATGTTTATTTTTGTTTGACCCACATTGAGAAATCGACACAATTCGACTATCTAATATTTACCGTTCCGATCTTGTTATCTTTAAGTTACGTCATTTCATGTATTATCGACTCGACCATCCTTTGTTAAATGACATCATTTTTGACCATATTCAACATGACTATTTTTCCTTTGTAACGAACGTCGATTTCATTTATCGAATTCATTCATTCATTCATTCGTCCGTTAATTGCCGTTTCAGAAAGACAGATAAAACTTAGTCGAATCTTCGTTCGTTTCTTTGTGTATAATAATCTTGAATTTTCTAATTTCACTACCGTATTTTAATCGTGTCAATAAACTCTGCTTTTGATTACGAGTTCACGAAACCTTATTTACGTGCAAATTAGATCGAGTGGAATACCTGGAAACAAACTTACATATATATATATATATATATATATATATCATAAGTTCAACCTTCAAATCTAATCATATACAATAATAACAAACTAAGCTAGCATTCGAATATTGTAATTTATATTCATTTGATATATTTCTGCAACTGTTTGTATTAAGTTCTGCATTTTATCAACATTCTCGCACCTCTCTTACATCATGGTAGCCATCGCTACAGTATTTTTGAATAATTTTTTGTGAAAACCAATAAGAAATTAATGCTAATCCAGAATATATTTGATTTTTTATATTGTGAATTATTTGTTTGTGCGAGTTTTTAAATGTGAAATAATTGTATATGAAACATTTTTGTGAATTTAACGTATAGTTAAACACAATTATTTATTCTATTTATGAAATTTACGTTCCTGGTTTACTAACAGCTAACTCTGAAAGTACCAAACTAATAATTCAGTAAGGACTGTCAAAGAATCCAGAATTGAGCTGAAATTCAAGTATTTATTCCTGTTTTCAAAGAATTATTGCAGTTCTATCCAAATCAAAAACCAAGATCTTCTGGGCCAACATCTGTCAAAATTTGATGAAAAAAGAAAACAGCAATTAATGGAAATTGATACTTCAACTTAGTAAAGAATAGGATGAATCTTTTTTTTTGCACATCAAACATTTGTTTGGAGGTAGTATACATTGTTAAGTCTCTAAATATTTTATTTTGGGGTATTGTGTTCCAAGTGCTATAATTAAATAAAATCATATATCGAATCATTTAAATCTGAAAGAAAAAACTTTAGGAAAATTTAAATTAGCAGAAGTTTTTTGAAGAATTAATTAAAAAATTTGAAGGTGAAAAAATTCAAAAATTATGTATTGAATTAAATTTTCCTTTTTTCGTATATTTTACAGGTGAAATAATATTAGAATCTTTTACTTTAGATATTTAAGGAAGAATTTAAGAAAAAAGAAGTGAAAAGAGGATGAAAATTTTAGGTACCACACCAAATTACTTTTCTTCACAAATATATAATTCACCACAATCTGCACAGAAATTTATAGATAAATTTTTTAATAATCAATAATTAAATAAACTTCTTGTCTCCCCAAATATATAAACTAGATACAAAAGAAAAAAGATTAGAAGAGGAATTAATAGAAAAAAAAAGAATATATCACAAGAAAATTTAAAGTACAAATTAAGTACAGTAAGGAAAATGTATCAAATTTTATAAAAACAGAAGGAAAAATAATGGCAACCTCCATAGAAATTAAACCAATTCAGACAGCCTTGAGGAAAATATTCAATGGAAAATATTATTCAAATTGGCGTAGAATGATCATTTCAGCAATGAGAGGGGCTGGATATTACAACATTTTTGGGGACCATCAATACTTAAAACCATAAACTATGCACATAGATTTAAATTTTAAGCCTGATAATCTAATAAAAAGTTACTGGAAAATGCAAAATAATGTTAAAACATTTATCTTAAAGAAAGTATCAAATGAAATTACAAAACAAATAAGAGACTATACTACCTCAATAATAATGTTACAAAAATTATGTAATATATATGGAACTAAAACTTCAGTTACAGTTAATATGGCAAAAGCAAAATGGACAGCCTTTATATTCCAACTAGGAGGTAATATGAGAGGTTTTTTGAAAAAATGGGATGATTTAGTAACAGACTAAGAAATGCTGGTAAAGAAATATCGGAGCATGAGAAATTATAAAATCTACAACTGGCCTTATGTTATGAACAAGACAAGCCTTGCCAAAAATGCAATTTGAAAGCATTCCTGAAAGAGAATGAAATATAGATAATTTTAAAAGAATTTTAAGGTAAGTTGCAGATCAGAAATTTTGTGATCAAAAATTAAAGAAAGAAAATCAAAATGGTAACAATAACTAAAATTATAATAAAAATAATTTTAGTGGATGTTACAATAAAAATTTTAGAGGCAGAAATGGAAATTGTAGAAGTAGTAATAATAGTTATTGAAATAAGAATTATAATAAATAATAATAAAAATAATAATAATAATATTC
>WOFM01002063.1:0-18558 GCA_011428145.1 Ericerus pela
AATTTCTTAATTTGGGTCAGTGGTAAGGTTACCTAATCTTATATTTTTGCACCAAAAAATGGGGTTTCGGTTAATTAACTGTTTAATTCAGTCGGAAAATCGGTGATTACAAAATTCGATATTATAGCTTATCATTGGTGTTCTCTTCCAATGGTATTACGCGTGAGGGAATCCGCGTAAAACATCTTGACAAAGGAAATTCTGTCAAATGCAGATCTAAAAATAGTAACATAGTGAGGGAATCCCTGTCAATTAAAGTAGCTTAGAAATCATCATAAGTATTCTGTGCTTTCTTTGATGCTTCAGAAATAATTTACAGGGTGGAACAAAAAAAAACATATTTTTTTCAAACTTGATTCGATAAAATTATATTTTCTGTATTAACAAAAAGTTTAATAACAGATCGTCGGATAAAAATTACGACTTATACCATGGTAACAAGAAATTAATTGGCTTATACTTACATATTATATGAATTTGAGTTATTAGTTCCAAAATTTTCCTTGACTTGAGTTGTGAAACGAAAGACGTTTCCACCTCCACTATCAACTCGCTCCATGATATCAAGATTAATAAGTAAATTTTAAGAGAAAAACCTACGTAACGATGAATTTTGACACTGACCCTCTTTGGATAGGATGACTTTTACATTCATCGTTTTCAGTTAAAATGGTAAGTTCGAGGGTTACATCTAATCAAATAAAACGAAAAAAGTTTTTTTTCACACTACCTACGTCAGTAGTTTCTTACTTTTTTTTAAATGGTGCCTTCCTTGGCCATCCGTCAACATCCTTCGGCCAAACAGTCTAGCCTCTCATCACCATTTCCTTCCTCTTATGATATAAAAATATTACCATTTCAGTCAATAACAGCTGCTATAATATATCGAACTATTATGTACTGACCTATTGATTTTGGTGCGGATCGGCCGGGGACGGTACTTCCGGTATCGCTATTTCTTTTTGTATTGGTCACAAAATGCGCTATTTTGGACAATATAACGAAATGTGAAACAAATATTTATTATAATTTATTGTAACATATTATCGGTGCTTAGTTTTGAACAAATAGTTATTATAATTGATTGTAACATTCTACCAGTTTTTGTGTAGATCGACAGGATGATATTTCCTTCAAGTCAATTTTGTTTTTAATGGTTTCAAACTGTGGAATTTCGAAATTCAGAACAAATATTTTTATGTAGGTTTTCTTTAGAAAATCTGCTTATTACGCTTAGTGCGGTACTGGTCCCCAGGGTTGGGGGTGGTACGTGTTTTCGTTTCATGACCTCAGGAAAATTTTGGCACCAATAACTCAAATTCATATATACATATATATAAAAAAGTCAATTTCTTGTTCCCACTGTACAGGTTACTATTTTTGTCTGATAATCACGAAATTTGGTATACGAACATTTTTACCAAGTTAAGGACCAGACCTATTGATTTTAGTGCGGATTGGCCGGACGCTACTTCTGGTACCACCATTTTTGTTTTTATTTTGGCTATAAAATTCTCAATTTTGCCTAATAGTCACGAAAATAAGAATAAATATTTATTTTGATTCGTTGTAGTACACTTCCAATTTTTGCGTGGATCGGCCGGACGTTACTTCGGTATCGCTATTTTTGTTTTTATATTCTTCATAAAATACGGAATTTTGGAACCATACCTATATATATACGAAATTTGAAATAAATATTCATTAAATTTTATTTTAGCATGCTACCAATTTTGGTGCAGATTGACCTTTACTTCCGGTATAGCTTTTTTTTCCTTTTTTTTCTAATTTACATAAAAATTTTTTTTTTCTTCTTATTTTATGAGTTTTATTTTAAGTTATATGATGATGTACCATACTTTATCATCTTATTTTATTTTTCATTTTTTCAAGAAAAAATTATTTTATATTTCACATTGTCTAATATTTTGTCAGCAGCTAACAAATTTCATACAATCATAACATACCATTAACGCACATAAACTTACAGACAATTTATGTGACCATCAAATTTCATAATTATTTCTCTCGAAAACCTACTTTTTCTAGCAAAGGCTTGCAGCTCTATTTTTTTTTATTTAAAGTAAAATTTATGAGTATTTAAGTAGATGATTTTACAAATTTTAATAGCTTAATGAAATACTTCAAAAATTATTGTTGAAGTGATATTATTTTTTTATCTTCGTAACCCATCGAAAGACATAAATAGTTATGAAATAATTATTATTTCCATAAAAATCAAAGTAAATTAGTTAATACTTAAATTAGTAAATAAAATAAGTATAAGAGGAATAAAAAAAATTTAAAATAATAAATCACAAGAAAAATATTTTTATGTAATACATGAACAGAAAATGTAAAGAGAATGCATCTCCACGTAAAAATGTGAAGCATCTTTTACATGGAAGCATGTTCACTTTACATCGATGTAGAAGTTACTCTTTCTGAATGAAATGTTAAATCTGCCATCTTGATGAAGTTGATATTTTGTTCCCTTTTTTCTAATTTTTGTGAAAGACTCATTATTATGATAAAATTTTAAAGTTTCATTATTAATTATATAAAATATCTTCCTCAATAAAGTTCAAAAGTGAGTTTACATTAGTGATGTGTCGGTAGTTCAATAATTAGTTCATTTAAACTAACCAATTCAATGACCTAAATGACTGAGACCTAAACTCTCAAAGAACTAGTTTGTGACTGATTTGAATTTTTAAAATGAAAAGATGAGTTGGAGGAAAGTGTACATTAGTGAAACTAAACAATTAAACATGAAGTAAAAATAAATAGTTTTTCATTTGAGAATGAGATGTGAAAGGAATATATATGTAACTGAATTTGAGGACAACACATATCTCTGTTCACAGTTCACAAGTTTTTCATTCATTATTATTCTTATCATTTAGGTCATAATGAACTAGTTTATTGAACTAAATATTTTTGTAACCTAGACCAAATGAACTAAACTTTAAAAAAGACCTAAAATTTCCATCACTAGTTTACATAAATTGGGAATTGCTCACTCACTGCGCTTGTTTTTCAAACTTTCCTCACACATAGATGCTCACTCTTGAACCTTGGTGTGTGATATATCATTTTTCCAGTTTCTCCAGACTAATTTTCCTACATCATGATTTGTTGAGAAAGTATTTAGGATAATGATTCTCCATCTTGAGGAGGTATCAAGTGAAATTGTGATATTATAAAAATAGGAGGGAATCAATGTGGTAATGAGTAGGTGGGGGTCACAAAGATGTTAAACGAGGAAAAGGGAGACACCATCCAAAAAAGGTTACAAAAAACAGGGCTAGATAATGTATTGACTTCCAAACCTACTTACCTGTAATTTCACATAAATGAAAAAAATAGTAAAAAAAATAATTGAAAGAGATAAAATAAAAAGTTGAAATCTCAAGTGCATGTACATGTTTATTTGTTTTTTGTTTTTTTATTTTTTGAAATAAATATAAAATTAGTTGCTATGACAAAAACTTAAAATTAGTACCTCCAGGTTAAAAAAAAAAAAAAAAAAAAAAAAACTGTTACAGAGTTACATGATTGAAAATGTCAAAAACAATGATTTAAAAAACTCTAACTCAACAGCAGCTTAGAAAAAGTAAGTTTTTAAAAATTATAAAATTAGGTAGTCACTAAAAAGTTATTAATAGATAATAATAAATATTTGTTCCAAATTATGTTCCCATTGGTCTAAAATTAGGCATTTTATAGCCAAAATAAAAATGAAAATAATGCTAAAGGAAATACCATATGAACAGGCATCAAAATTTATAGCAGGTTATAATAGATTATAATAAATACTTGTTTCAAATTTTGTAACTGTGGGGACATTACTCATATGAGGTGAAGGGGCTCAGACCCCGACAACAGTTGCAGCCAAAAAGCTGGAAAATATTCATCTTTATAATGTAAAACATTATGTTTGATTGTAATTACTTGTACATACGTGCAAGTAATGTGCGAGAACCAAACTCTGACTAATCAGATAATTACAGTGATGTCACAATTTGGTACACCAACCAGTCCGCCATTTCTTATTTGTACAAGAAATGACAAACCAACCTTTACTTGAACGTACGTAAATAATACATATGTTTGTATGTGTGCATCTAAATGAGCCCCTATATAAACCATCCAAACTGGCTCTAAAATCACTAGTGTTCACCCAGGTTTTGACTTACCCATATGTGTGTACATATGAAGTGGCAAAACACGCAATAATCTGTTGATTACCTTCGAGTGATAATATTCTTTTCACGACAAGGTATTAGACAGTAGCTTTTGTTCAAAAATTGAAAATTTTATAGCCAAAACACTGGAAGTACTGTATGATCGATGTGCACCAAAATTTATAGAAAGTTATTATATTAGATCATAATGAATATTTGTTTCAAATTTTATAGCTATTGGTCATAAATTTAAAATTTTATAGCTAAAATAAAAAAGAAAATAGCCATTTTGGAAATACCATATGAGCAATTCACAACAAATCAATAGGTCAGTATGGTTCGTTCCAATTTTGTGACTATGGAATAAAAATTGCGACCTGTACCATGGCAACATGAAAATGGCTTTTATATATATGTACTAGTCATCAGCCTTGTCTTAGCTAGGTTGTGAAAAAATGATGATTAAATCGCAATTGGCGAGATCGAGTATCTACGCTTATCAGCATATTGGCACCAGTCAGTAAAATTTTCTGGAAATCTTATCAGTGAAAACGTATTCGGTTAGAAAAAAGAAAAGAACAGTTCTTGACAATCACCCATCCAACTGATACCGGAAAAAATTCTGCTTCGAAAAGTGTTTTTAGCCCATATATGCTGCCTCTTAGATGTTTTTAGAATTTTGAAAAAATGTATCTCGATGTAATGCTGATGAATCCTCATGCCAATTTTCAGCCTTCTCGCTCAATGAGAATAAATGCGGACGGAAATCCGGATGTTTTTGAATTGTATATAGTAGCTAGATAAATATATATATATATATATTATGAATTTGTGTTATTAGTGCCAAATTTTTCTCGAGTTATGAAACAAAAATCGTACCTACCCCCACATACAGGTCGTTCCATGACACCAAGGTTCATACGTAAATTTTCAATAAAAAACATATTTGAAAATCAATTTTCAGCCTGAATAAAGGTCGACTCAACTCCCTCTTTGGTATGTCTTTCATAGTAGCCTACAATGAGTACAAGTATAGCCTACCTGCTTTTACAATTTTCAGTTGATACCGAAAATTTGAATATAAAGTATTTGCTTTGAAATGAAATTTTCTGAAAGAATTTACTCAAACCTACTACAGTCAGCATCTTTTTAATAGAACATTGGAAATTCCGTTAAAATTGAGCGAATGAATTTCTAACCTTAAAAAGAAAATCACGAAAAAATAAAAATTAACGTGTAATTCGGCGAAAACAATTTTTTTTTTAACCGAAACCCGTTTTTCCAGCCACACACTCAGGTTCAAGGCAAATTGTGCAAAAATATTCTGTGTAATTTGATGAGGCGCATATGCAGCATAGATAGTATCAACTGATAAAATTCGATCTAGATTTTTAAGTAGGTTCTTCAGAAAATCTACTTATTACGCTTGGTGCGGTATTAGCACCCACGTTGGGGTGGGTATGTTTTTCATTTCATGGCCTCAAGAAAATTTTGGAAACAATAAATGAAATTCATATATATATATATATATATTCAATTTTATTGTTCCCACGATACAGGTTGCAATTTTTGTCCGATAATCACGAAATTTGGTACGAACGTTTTTACTAAGCCAAGGATCAGACCTACAGATTTTGGTGCGGATCGGCTAAACGGTACTTCCGGTACCACCATTTTGCGTAGATTTTCAATTGAAAATCTACTTATTAATTTTGATGTCATGGAACAACCTGGGGTGGAAGTAGATACGTTTTTGTTTCATAACTCAAGGAAAATTTCGGCACCAATAACTCAAATTCATATACATTAATATGTATATCATTATAATAAACGTACAATCCGATTTTGTGAGACGAAATTCAACACTAATTATTTAGACAAAATTTAAGGCGCATGCGCCAACTAAAAATGTTTTGTTGTTTTCATCCTAATAATAAATTGTATAGCTATTTTTGTTTTTGTTTTGGCTATAAAATTTTCAATTTTCGACTAATAGCTACGAAATTTGAAACAAATATTCACTATAATATATTATAATTTTCTATAAATTTTGGTGCGGATCGGCCGTACGGTACTTTGGTAATATGATTTTCGTTTTTATTTCGCCTATAAAATGCCTAATTTTGAACCAATAGGAACGTAATTCGGAACAAATATTAATTACGAAATGTTAATAACTTTTTAGTGACTACCTAATTTTACAGTTTTCGAAAACCTATTTTTTCTAACAGACCTGCTGCTGCGTTAGAGATTTTTGTTTTTATTTTGGCTATAAAATTATCAATTTTTCACTAATAGTCACGAAAGTAATGAAACATCGATAGATCGATTTTTTTGTTAAAGATATGAATATCTATTGATAATTGTTTGTAATTTCTTAACCTGAAACCAGCAATGAAATATCGATATCAATTACTATCGATGTAAAAATAGATTGCTATTGATATTATTTTGCAATTTTTTCAAGCTCTCTCTCTTTTTCTCATCTCTATCTCTATCTCTATCTCTATCTGCAAACTGGGTTTTCTAGCTAAACATTGCTGCGCTAGAATTTTTTTTTCTAATTTGCAGAAACTTATCTTTTTAAAAAAATTATCCACATGTTCATGTTTGTTTGTTTTTTTTTTTTTTTTATAACTTTATTGTATTTTTTTAATTTTATTTGAAATTATATGATTATTTACAATAGGTACTTTATCATCTTAATTAATTTTTCATTTCAAGAAAGAATGTTTTTAAATTTCACATTGTCCAATATTTTGTCAGAAACTAACAAATTTCATACAATCTTGACATACCTTTTACACATATGAACTTAGACAATTAACATGATCATCAAAATTCATAATTCTTTTTTCTGGAAACCTACTTTTTCTAGCGAGGCTTGCTGCACCAGAGTTTTTTTTCTTAAAGTATTTTTGGATATATGATAACTAGAGTGAACTGGAACGTTATCAGTTTTGAGAATTATTCTCTGCTGTTGTGCTATAACCACACCATTCGTGGTGTCATTAGTAAAACTGGTCTGTGAATGCAGTCATTGTTGGGTGTAGTACTTGAAAAACAGTTTCGATACCGATTTTCAAGTATTATTCTCAATTTCTGTAAGATAACATTATCAATACATTAGCAAATTAAGTATATCTGCGAACAATGCGAATGAGCAAGTCTGACTAGCATCAGTCATTAGATTGCGAAAATAAATGGAAGTCTATCCTTGGGGTGAAGTAAAACGAAAACTGTTGGCTTAATTATACCAATTTTTAATCTGAATGGAATAAGTGAAACATACTTAATAAATCTCATGGGGTAACATATCTAATCCTTAATTCAGAATACTTTCTTACGAAAATACGAATTTGAAAGAACCTTATGTTTGCTAAGATTGGCATGATGTTAACTTCTAGTATTCTGGTACAAAAAGTTTCGTTCAAACTTTTTTCACAAAATCATTTCCTGTGACAATTTTGTCAACTGTCGGGTATTCTATTGGCATAGTCAAAATTACGAAATTTGAGGACGTAAAAGAACTAGGTGACTTAGAAAGTATGGAGTTGAAGGTTAATAAAAATATTCCGCGTCTCCTCCCTTTTGAAACAATTTCTACTCTGTGCTCTCAAGGATTCGAGAAGTAAAAGCAGAATTTTAATCAAAAAGTTTACGATGGAAATTTTATCGCATTTTGTACATTAGTTTCAATTTTTAAATACCGCTGTGAAATTACTCAAATTTAATTCGAGGAAAATCCACGAGCAGCGTACTCGCTACTTCAAGTCGCAACTTGAAACAAGATTAAGAAAATTTTTTGTCTAGTTCTTGCAAAAAGCCATTAAAACGTAGTTCCTAGAATAAAAAGAAGAGAAGTGAAAGCTCTCTTTTAGTGTTCTGTGTTGTATAAATTCTTAATAATAAATCAACTGAGACAACGACGTCGTTTGTCCTATAGGTAGGTTAAGTCAGCTGAAACACAGAAATTTATTTGAAAAATGTAATTATTTTTGGATGTTTAAAAAAATTGGGCGAGTTTGGTAAGAAATGATGCAAGTTAGTTGGTGATATCATTCCAAATGAGTTCTTTATTGAACGCTATAGTCCAACCGGTAAGGTGAATTTTTTATTGCTTTCGGTTTCTTAAATATGTGACTTCATCGATTAAAAACAATCTTTCCTTAAGGAAACTACAATTTGAACATTTTAGGTAATGACTAATGAAATATTATTGTATTACGTTGCATTTTACTTCTCTGAACCGTTCTATGAATGAACAAAGCCATCATCTCGTGTTATTCTTCAAACTTAATATTTTTTTTATGAAGTTTGCCAGGAATTTTTGGGAAAAAATGTTCAAAAACTATAAGTTATGCTTTGTTCTGTTTTTAGGTGTAGGTAGGCCTATGTATCTAAAATATTTCGAAATGAACTGCCCAAATTTATTAAAACCTGCGATTATTTTTCTTCACAAAAAAAAAAAAAAAAACAATTCAACTGGCAAATTTTTGCCACAAATTTGTACGAATAGTTCCACAATTCATGTAAAATGAGAAAAATTTGTACTTTTTTATCGAAATTGGACGGTATTTTCATTACTTTCGTGGCCCTGAAGGAAAGAAGTAACATTTTCTTTTGTGCAGGACTAAGCCTTTTCAGTGCCTTATTCCCTTTCAAACATTTTGTATGCCGTTAAATGTGTACCAGCATATCTTAATTTACTAACGAGAAAAATAACAAAATGACAACTAAATTTTTTCCCCTACTTTCAAAAAATCTCCCTCATTACCCAGCGAGTTGATTATACTCATCCGAATGCTAGATTTCATCAGGCACTACGTAGACCTATTCTAAAAAGCACACTTTTTATATTTGAACTTAATTCACCATTTTAATGGCTTACGTGGTGTATTGAAATCGTGCATCATAGATAATATAATGGTCCAAACGTAACGTATATTTTCCAATTAAAACCTACTCGAAAAGGTCAATGAAGAAACCGAAGGGTCCTCCTATCGTTTAGGTTAAATAGGAACTTCCTACGTAAATATACAGTATAACACGAGTAAAAATTTTGAAAGGAGTTGATCACTAAAACCTACTATACCATATAATGACCTTAACACAAAAACCAATTCAATCCGACGAGACACCAGCACCACTTTAACCACTGGTAACTAGGCAATTTTTTTTTTACCTCAGGCTGCTGCTGTAGCTATTTTTGCTGCTACTTGTACGCTTATGTAACTTCATATCCGACTCCTCCATAAATTCGGGTACAATTTAACGTGGAGGTGTAATCGAGTCTATTCTGCAAAATGAGTAAATTCCAAGGTAATTTGTGGCTCGAATAATCGATGAAACCAGTTAGTTAAGATATGCAAGCAGCAGCGTGTACGGTATGCGTGGAGACGGGAGATACCTAAATACTTCCATATATATATATATATATCTACGTTGTGTGTGTTGATGCGAAGATGCTTAAACCTAAATATTTTATGATCGGTGTAGTAGACATAAAGACATTATAATGATGGTCTCCGAGGAGACACTTATTACAGGACGAGAAGAGATCGTATTCAGCTTAATGGATGCCTAACGAGTTTTAAATTTCTTCACGCTACCGTTGCGGAAAAGAACTGTAAAATTTAGGTGTCTCTGAAGAGATATCAAAGTTTTATTTATTTATTTTTTTTCTATAGTTTTTATTCATTCGCCAGATGATGACGAGAAGAAAACAAAAACATGAAGAAACTCGATGTCGATAAACAGCTTAAAAAAAAAACTCTAGCGTAGCAAGCCTGGCTAGAAGAAGTAGGTTTTCGAGAGAAAGAATTATGAATTTTGACGGTCACATTAATTGTCTGTAAGTTTATATGCGTTAATGGTATGTTACGATTGTATGAAATGTGTTAACTGCAGATAAAGTATTAGAAAATATGAAATATAAAAGCATTTCTTCTTGAAAAAATGAAAGATAAATTAATGTGATTCAATATGGTACATCATCATATAATTTAAAATAAAACCAATGAAATATAATAAAGTTATAAAATAAAAAAAAAAGAAGAAAACATGTGCATGTGGTTAATTTTTGTAAAAAGAAAAGTTCATGCAAATTCGAAGAAAAAGGGAAAAAAAGCTTTACCGGAAGTACCGTCTGGTCAATCCGCACTAAAATCAATAGATATGGTCCTTGGCTCAGTAAAATTGTTCGTACCAAATTTCGTGAATAGGACAAAAATTAAGACCTGTACCGTTTATATATAAACGAATTTGAGTTATTGGTGCCAAAATTTTCCTGAGATCATGAAACGAAACACGTACCCACCCCCGACCCTGGGGGCTAATACCGCACTAAGCATAATAAGTAGATTTTCTAAAGAAAACCTTCTTAAAAACTTAATGCGGCAATAGCTTCATTGGAAAATTAAGTTTTTGAAAAATTTATAATTAGGTGGTCACTAAGGAGTTATTGATAAATCGTAATAAATATTTGTTCCGAATTACGTTCCTGTTAGTCCAAAATTAGGCATTTTATAGACGAAATAAAAACGAAAATAGTGTTACCAGAAATACCATGCAACCGATCCACATCAAAATTTATAGCAAGTTCTAATATTTGTTACAAATTCCTAGCTATTGATCGAAAATTGATAATTTTATAGCCAAAACGAAAACGAAATTAGTCATACCGGAAGTACCGTACGGTCGATCACCACAAAATTAATATCAGTTATAATATATTATAATGAATTGTTGTTTCAAATTTCGTAGCTATTGGTCGAAAATTAGTAATTTTATAACCAAAACCAAATGAAAATAGTCATACCTGAAATACCGTTTGGCCGATCCATAACAAAATCAATAAATCAGATCCTTGGCTTAGTACCAATGTTAGTTGTGACTATCGGATAAAAATTGTCACCTGTACCGCGGTAACAAGAAATTGAATTGGCTTTTATATATATGAATTTGAGTTATTGGTGCCAAAATTTTCCTCGAGTTTTGAAACGAAAAAAGTACCTACCCCTACCCCCAGATCATTCTATGACACCCAGATAATGAGTATATTTTCAATAAAAAATCTACTTAAAAAGATGTGATGCGATCATATAATATAGTGTTTGGCCTATACCACGAGAGAAGCCATAGATCAAACCTGGTCTGATACAAAATTGATTATTTTATCTTTAAAAAGTTTGAGAAAATTGATATGAAATTTGAAACGTCTCTTTCTTCTTGCTAAAGGACCGAAAAAAAGAAAGATGCTAGATAAAAAACAGAAATCAAATTCTGCACGAAGCCTCAAAAAATGAGTGGAATTTAAATTAGTATCATTTATAGAAAATAATAAATACCTAAGTACTTATTAGAAATAGAAAATGTATTTTTTCTCAGGCGATGGAAAAAGAAATTAATATATTAACAATACTGGAGAGAACTCAGTGCAGCTACGCAGCAATAATTCACAGACCTATAACGTAAACCATAAATGTGTTTGAATTATCAATGAATCAGGTGCACTATGAAGAAAAAAAAGATATAGAGTTAGACTGAAATTGAAATATACTCATCGCCAAATATATCTTTGTAACTATGGTCACGTGATGAGCGTTACAGACAAGTGGCTTTTATATATAAAATAAGATCGGAATTCGATTTAATTAGAATCTTTAAAAACTTAAACAGAATTTTAAAGTTATTACAAGGTACCCATATTATTGGTACATATAATGTTTAATAACTATATGAATGTAAGAAATAATTTAAATTCTTTTGGCCATTTATCGTGAGGATAAGGTATGATATGGTAGAGGAGGAACTCGTCTAAATATTTCAATTGTCGAATACCGATCTTCAAACCTACACTTCGCATTTGAATCAATGTAATGATAATTTCGTATCATTCATAATATCTCTCCTATATATATATATTTTACATATATATCAATCACCTAAAACAATTCTCATTATATTGACGTCATGTAAACAAGTCTTCACTTGCCTTTACTGACTCATTTATTCTACTTTCAATGTTTATAAACAAACATAAATACACTTTTCATAACAACTCTTTTCTATGAAACCATTCTGCAGATATTGCAAATACCCAAAATCACCATTTATGTAATTTCCTTAAACTCCTATTGGACAATATCTAAACTTGTATTGTCATAACTATCCAATCATATCACTACCATTTCCACTCTCCAAGAAATCGCCATATTCTCCTCCCAAAACTTCTAACTATAAAAACTCATGTAACTATGTACATTTAATCTCTCTTCTTTACATTATCATCTTTACCTTTTATGTTAACCTTATTATTCTTACGTAACTTACTTTTTAGTATTTCACTGTTTTATATCTTGTTCAATACAACCTTTTAACATTTACGAGTATTTAATTATTTTGTAACCAATATTCTCGTTACAATCAAAATTTTATATTTTGATCTATAAAAAAACACTAATATACGTCCAGATAGTATAAATTTTGGATTAAATTGATAAATTAGGCCAACTTGATGTGCCGTCGATAAATATTCTGTGCACTCGTTTATCAATGTTTTTGAAGTGCTGATTGTCACAATATGTCAACCCTTATCACAGTGACTTCCAAACTACGAAGTACTTATATCTGTTGATTTTTATTTATCTTTTAATTCAAGCGTGAAGTATCATCCAAAACAATCTAACAGTTTGATACTATTCCTTTTCTACTATTAGCGTCAATTACTATGTATCAAGCCTGTCATAGGATTAAATGATAACATACGTTTTAATTGTGCTTGTTTTGTCTTAGGGGTGATCGAACAAAAAGTGGAAGGGCATGGAAAGCATGAATAAAAATTATTTAAAATCTTTACCCGTGGTCTAAATATCAGGCTATATCCCCGGAAATTCCAGTTTTTTGTTTAAATTATCGGTGTAGGTATAAAAATCGTAATTATTTACTCAATATTTTTTCCAACAGTCCATCATATTCAGACCTACTAAAATTAAAACTCTGGAACATTGTTCAAATAATGAAATTTATAGAAAACATCTTCTCCCGTTTCACTACTGTCTAATGACTAAGGCACTAAACTTTCGTCAAAATCACATTTCCTTTTATTTCCTTGAAATTGATCTAATTTTGTATGGTATAAGTACCCTGATACGAAATTTTCATTTGTCTCTATTGTTGTTCTTATAGTACCGTGGTGGTACCTTATGTTCAAAGACTGCACTGGGTCGAATTGTTACTACATGTGTGACATACAAAAATGTCACATAACCCACAAGAAAAACCAACAGAAAGGCAAAAGTAAAAAGGTACAGATACCTGCATGGCTGAGGGTAGGAAAGGACTTTTTAGGAATAAAGGGGAAGCACCATAACCAACAAAATGCCAAGAAACCAGCAGAACCAATCATCCCTTCACATCATATGCCTACTTGTTTAGTCTATCATGTTTATTTTATATTCCCAAGCAAATGAACAAAACAGAACAAAAAGCGATAAAAATTGAAATTTATATTACTGAATTTTCATCCACATGGGTGAGAGTTTTCTTGAAACGATGCGATCTTTTTTAGGTGTGGCACAGCATCAATCCCAAGTTGACTCCTTTGAAGAAGCCCCGCAGACACAATGAATCAGCTTGAAACAGCAAGAGTTAAAAAACTTACCAAAAACAACAAATTCAAGCACATGCTCAGTGTGCTCCACTTTGTTCAATATGTAGTATCACATATGAATTGTGATTTGTGAGGCTATTGAAAACTAAATTTAATTTTGGTGAATGAAATACCGCCACTGATCAATGTAATCCGATGGATGTTACAAAAACACAATTTCAAACAACACATAAAAGACATGTGAATCAATACCTAAACTGGGTGAAAAAAGAGTGTGTCTAATGGTGTCTCAAATTTAAACACTATTCAGTTGAATGGCTTGAAACTTTGAGATCAAAGAAATTTTACACATTCAATTTACTATTGCTAAAGATTTCGTCAAACGTTGTGACTTAGTAAAGAAAAGTGTGATTTTGAAAGAGCATGTTCCGAGCAAAGACTTCCTACACAGCACAATTTGAAAACCAGATAATAACTAACTTAGCCTAGCCCGTCTAATAGCAAAAACTGTTCGGATCATATCTGCAACACCGTTTCATCAAATCGCATCATTTCGTACATCATACGATATTTTACAACCAGAAACCTGAAAGAAACACGATTTGATTGGCTGCTGCGAAAGGAAGCATCATGTAATTTAGGCTAAAAACAACGATTCAGCTATATAAGCTACAAAATGTTAAAAGTTGTAAGCAGAAATAAAATTTAAACAAAAACGAAATAATTTAAAGCTGGAACAATGCAAAAATTCAAACACATGAGCAGAGCAAAGCAAAAAAATTATAAAAGCAAAATAAAGGAAAAGCAAAAGCGTAATAAATTAATCAATAAAAAGTAATAGTGAAGTAAAATTTATTAATAAAAACATATAGAAATTAAATTAAAGCGAATGAAGTGAAAAAGATGAATGACATATGAGAAGATGAGGAAAGGTGAGAAAGATAGAGAGAGAAAGAAAACGAGGTTGGCCATCTCATTTGTTTGTAAACTGCAACCCTATAAAAATTATTATCAAAAAACTCGGAAAAAGAATATTTTCCTATTTACTCCATCTTTTTCTTTGTCTATGCGAGAGTTACAGACATGTGACCTTGATCATTTAGTTATTCCGCCCTAAAAAATTTACATATTAGGTTTTCCAATTGGCAAGTTAATTTATATTTTTCTAATTACAATTAGTATATGTTTGTATACATATTATGTATCTATATATATATATATATTGCAAGCATATACTCTCACGTAATACTGAAACTGATTCATAGAAATATACGTCTTGGTCTGATTATGCCATCGAATTCTAAAATCTTCATTTGACGTCGTAAAAAGAATGTCCGTTTTTTGTTTGAGGACGTGTTAATTGCGTAAAATAAAACTATTTTACAACAAATTTTAGCTTGGATGACGAAAAGTAATTGGCTTCTTGTCTCTTCTTTTCTTTTTTCTTTTTTTCACTTTAACATCAAGAGTTCATCCTCATTACAATATTAGTATCCCCATGTAACTGGCTTATTTTAGGTAGCCTACGATTTACCTAGGAAAAGACAAAATGGAATTTGGAATTGGAGTAGTTAGAGTCGTAGTACCTAGTGCAAATTTTGTCTCTAAGACTAAAAGTGTAATATTCTAAAATCTGTTGGTCGCATCTTCCTCGTTATTCATTTTGTAGTTCTCTGCATGTCACGTTAATGTGTGACCAGTACATACTTGTTTAAAAATAAAATAGATGCCCGACAACTGAGTTGGTTTTTAAGAAATATACTCACTAAATACGTGTAGGAACAACGAAAAATATGACTTGTAAGTAACAAATAATAAACAAATGAATAGTGGAAGAAGAGCCAAGAAAATTAAGTTCATATGTATATTATATAGATTTTAACCTAATGAGAGTGAGTGAGATAGAATGTACAAGTGGCACTCAGAAGAAAAAAGAAAAAAATTCACAAATGAAAGTGGAACGGGAAGTGTACATGAGAGTGGCTGGTGGAGAAAGTGATGAGATGTAATGAAAGCATTTAATAAGATAGTGGCATGTGCAGGAAGTGATGAGTGACATGAAATAGTAATAGAATGAGAGAGTCAGGACGAATGAACGTGTACATGGCTTTCAGACGGAGACGTACCTACTATAAGGGAATCTCTCCTGCTCAAACAATTTATGATTAGTTGGAAAAATCGTGAGCATTATTGTTGATGTTGTTTAATGTTTGAAAAAATTTTAACTGACCATTTTAAAAGTCTTACTTGGCAATTTTCAACTTCACCTCCTTCCTCCCTCCCTCCCGAAATGAAATGAGTGAGAAGTAACGTTGCCTAACCTCGAATACCTTACACTGCATTATCTCCATTCAGTTTAATTGTACACGAATGAAGAAACTGAATAATGTTTTGATGATTCCAAAAATTATGCTTATATGTACTATATTTGTTTATTTTATTTCTTTTCAATAGTTGCAAGCTTGTTGCAAAGTAAGAATGGTCAAGTTTCATCACACTAGAATATATAATTTTTCAAATAGAACATTTGTCATTTTGGGCCGCTGGAGGGGGCTGAGAAGCGATTTTCATAGAATTGGCTCAAAAATTTTCTCAGCACGTCCCTGAAATCGTCTTTCTTACTCTGGGATCTCTTCGTCTTCCCTATGACTTCAAATTGAAGTTATTTAACCATTTTCAATCTGTTTTTTACGTTTTTCATCGATATCGATCTTTTTTTGGATTGCTGAATTCGGTTTTGTTAATCATTTTTGTAATATATTGATTTTTTTTTTCTGGTTCTTTGAGTTCAAAAGAGACATTTCCTGGTTTTAATTTATGCTGTCTCCAGTATTATATGACCGTATTCACATTTCAATGGAAAAATTTACTTAAAATTTAACTTAGCCCTTGTAAAAAACATTTTGAATTTATGCAGTAAATCGGAGACACGATAAAAGTGAACGGATTTAAAATGAAAATAAATGAAAATTCATTTATATTAATATATTATCGGCTTGTTAGTTAGGTTCTGTCGTATTCAATACTGGCTCTGGCTCTTGCTCATTTACGATGATGCGGTAAATAGCCTACGATATATCTTAAACACCGAAATAAATGCCTTTGCAAATTAATTTTATACCTTGGTCTTAACTTTATCGTATACAGGAGCCAATAAACAGAAATCTCCGAATTTTTATAGCCTAAGAATAACATGTTAGTTTTTACACGAGTCTTAGGCCCATATTCACAAACGTCAGTTAAACTTCGCTTAAAAATGACTTTTGGCACAATTTCGTATTTAAGAGTGTAGTAACATTTTATTTTTACATTGTAACTCTCATAAGAGATACAATGTTCCCACACTTTCAAGTACAATATTATGCAAAAAACTTTTTTAAAGAGAAATTTAAGTGAAGAGAGGTTAAAGTGACGTTTGTGAATATGGGCCTTAGTCTTTCAAAAAAACTTGAAAGAAACTTAGGTAAGATTTATTTATTTATTTATTTAATTGAAATACCTAGGTACCTATGTATTTTTTTACGCTTTTTGGTTCGTGTCTCTTAATTTTTCATAATCTCATGCCTTAAGAAACTTACATATCTCACGTAATTTTCTAGAAAGAAATTATTTTCGCTTCATTTGTGGCCATGAAATACTTACGAATCTACGGTTTCTCATGAAAATCCATCGAATGAGATATATCCCATTCAAAATTATCTGTAACTACAGAGTGTCATTGATAAATTTGCTTTTAAGGAAAAGATTAGGATTTTTTTTTTTTTTCAAATTCCATATTTACCTTTTGTTGCTGTATATAGGTACCTATATTCAAAGAAAATTCGAAACTGACACTGTACATGTGTTATCAAAAATTAGAAATAATACCTTCTGCAAGGTTTAATATTGATAATTATAATTCTCGTCGTATTGAATAAGCTTGATTGAATTCTTTCTTTATGCCCCAAAGTTAGTTTTATGGTGAATTGTTAAAATTGAAGTGACTAAATGAAAGTATTGTCTTTGGTGCAAGATACGATAATAGAAGATGTAAAACAATAGACTCGACAATAAAATAAATAAATGAAATCGTACCTACCCACATCACGTTGGTTTATTTTTCAATGTTCCTTACTTGGTCATTGTTATTTTTGTCTTTTCAAAACATTTATTTCGGCTTCATTCTCATAATTTTATCATAAAAAAATTAGGTGCCATGCGTTCACTTTCAGAGACATACGCGATTAAGAGCAAAGTTGAGGGGGCTGAGGAGAACTAAAATTCGTCTAAAGTGTCGTTGTTTTTTTCATTCATTTACGATACGTACGTAATGACTCAAATCTATAACAGGAGACAGTGTAAAACAGTAAGGGGCTTAGTTGGTTGATTCCCCTTCTACTTTGGTCATTTTTACCCTGATTGTAAATAATGTGGAATGCACACAATATCATCCGTGCACAGCGGCAAACTGGCCGGTTGGGAAATCAGACATGAGCCTCTGTGGAAATCCTCCAAAAATTTTTTTAAGACAATCAAATGTTTTTTTATAATTAAAAAATTTTAGCGCAGCAAGCTTCAAGAAAAAAATACCTTTTCAAAACTCATGACTTTGGCGGAAATTTAGTTTTTTTGTGGGTGTTGCAAAGTAGGTTTTCATCCTTAACCTGGTTTTTTAAGAGGAAGGCTGGAAATTTCCAATGTTGCAAAATTATTTCAAGCGTTACATCTGGAACACATGCAATATGAATATTTCCGCTACTGTCAAGAGTAGCAAATTCT
>WOFM01002065.1:0-12901 GCA_011428145.1 Ericerus pela
ATTCGTTCACTCATTTCCAAATACCAAAAACATTGATATTTGTCAACAATTACCTTCCTATTACTCTTCATAAACAACCACCAAATTATTTATATTGAATTTTACATATACAGATATACCTCCTGTATATTTATGACCTGGTTGTACCTGTCCCTCGAGTACTCGACGAGTCAGCACAGCCCTATAATAACAACACCCTACTTCACTTTACCTATCCGGCACGTACGTTTTCATACCCTGAACGAGTATATAATCTCTCGATTCAGTTGTATAGTTGTTCAGTTCTGTTCAGTCTAGTTCAGTTCTACAACAGCTACTTCTAAGTACCTGGAACCTCTCTTGTAGAAGTCTCTAGTGAACGGATAGTCTTGCTTGTTGAATTGTAATTGACTATGTATTACTATTAACGTAGAATTATGTACAATATGTACAAAATATTAAAATATTAAATGTGTGTTAATTCACTGAAGTGTTTAAATATTATTGAGTCTCAAACAAATGTTAAGGTCCACGATAGTCTGTGGATGTCTAAACTGAATCAATCATAGAAATATTACTGCTTGTAAAGTCTGTGGTATTTCGTGTATGGTGTACTCCCAAAAGAGGTCGTTACCAGGTACATTACGACATCTTTTGGCCGTTACATTAACAATGTTAGTGAGGAAAAATTTAAAAATAAAGGGTACTGCAGAACCCAATGTAAATTTCACCTCCCATTTTCCATTTGTGGTAAACAAATATTTAGACTAGTCGATCCAGGTTCGGAACAGACACTGATCGATGAAGAAGTTTTAAAGAAAGTCAATTTTACGGAACCAATTCTACCAACCAAAGTAAGATTTCGTGGTGCGGATAGTCAACCTCTTGAGGTCATAGGAGTAACCAATGTGATTTTTTCCATTGATCATTGTATTTACCCACATCCCACTTTCGTTGTTCGAAATTTAGTAGAACCGGTCATACTGGGTTACAACTTCTTATCAACCCATAAAGCCAAAATGGACTTTTCAAAAAACAAATTCACTCTACCGTGTGGTGAAGAAGAGCGATGTTTTGACATGCCTGAATGTCACAATTTCCCTATTGAGAAGGAAAATAAGTTAGGTTATATTAAGCCCTTTAAATATTATGCTCCCCAATCTTTTAAAGTAGAGGCAAACTCGGTGCTAACACCTGGAGTTTCTGTGTGAAACATCCATGGAAGAAAAAAATAATTTCTTTGTAATCGTATCAGAAGACACGATAGCGGCTGTTAATCATAATAACAAACCCCACGTGATCTATAAAGGCGAATACTTAGGAAAATTTGAATTAAGTAGTGCAGTAGAAATTAATTCCTGCCAAATAGAAAAAATAAAAGAAAATACTATTTTTAAGGATAATCGAGGAAACCCTATCCCGATAAATCCAAAATTGTCTCTTGAACAAAAAATAAAAATGTACGAAGTAATTAATAAATTTAATAATATTTTTACGGGAAAAACAGATGAAGTTTCCATCTGCAAAGTACCCGAACAAGTCGTCCAAGTAGATGACAAAACCCCAATGCGATGCAGAAATTTTAAATTTTCGCACGCAGAACACGAGGCCCTACACAAACTAGTCGATGATTTAGTAAAAGTAGGTGTCCTAAAAAAGCAAAAATCGAAATTTGAATCCCCAATATTTGTAAAAAAGAAACCAGACGGAGTCTATCGAGTATTAGTAGACTACCAAAGAATGAACCAAAGAATTATTATGGATAATAACCGTGTACCGACAATTGATATTATTTGGCCATACTTAAGAAATAAAAAATGGTTTACGACAATTGATTTAAACAGTGGATATTTACAGATTCCTCTCACGGAAGAATCCAAACAATACACTGGAATAAATGTGGATGGAATTGGATATGTATTCAATTCTACTCCAATAGGTTTAAGTATCTCCCCGTCCATTTTCCAAACAATCATGGATGACATATTCCACGACATATTTTGGAAAAAAATGATATGTTACCAGGACGATATTTGTATTTTCGGAGAAACTTTCGAAGAATGCCTCGAAAATACAAGGGAAGTATTAAAAAGACTAAACGAAGTAAACTTAAAAATAAAAACAAAAAAATGCCAATTTGCAATGAACAAAATCGAAATATTAGGACATACGGTCCGATATAACGAATTACGTCCATTGAATAAAAATATAGAGGCAATAAAAAATTTAAATCCCCCTAATACATTAAAACAATTACGATCATTCTTAGGATCAATAAATTATCATAGGAAATTAATTCCTAATTTAGCTAAAATTACTGCTCCTCTTACTGATTTACTAAGAGGTACAGATAGCAAATCAAATGCAAAAATAAAATTAAACCAAGAACATCTTGAAATATTTGAAAAATTAAAAGAAATTATGATTTCCAAACCTGTATTAGCAATTTACGATCCAAAATTAGAAACCTGTGTAGAAGTTGATGCTTCAAAAATCGCATTAGGTGCAGTGTTGCTGCAAACTAATCCCGTTACGAAGCATAAACATCCTGTTGGATATTTCTCTGAAAGAGTCCAACTTGCCCAGTCAAAATTATGTTCTTTTGACTTGGAAATTCTAGCTATTACTAATGCATTAGCCCATTTTCGTGGATACCTACTTGCATTACGCTTCGTGGTATACACGGATCATAAACCTCTGATTTACCATCAGAAATTTAATACCCCAAGCCCAAGATTAATTCGATTAATATCTAAATTAAACGAATATAGTTTCCAAATTAAACATATCGCCGGAAAAAATAATTGTATGGCTGATATGTTATCTCGTCCACATGATGAGCCGGACGAAATTACATTTGAAAAAGGTGAATTTCTCGTAGATAAAAAATATGCTCTTCAGGATGAAGAGAAAAATGTGAATACTGTGTGTAGAATTCACAATGACAATTATGTTCCATTAAACCCTGTATTCTTTCAGAATCAAAATACGTGGTACTACCCAAGTACAACGTCCCAAACATTTTATTTTCCCCCTTCCCATGCATCAACCTTCCCATATTACCCTGTGGTACAAACCACAATCCCACAGAATGAATTTAGCCATTCTGAAAATTGTCCCAACAAAACTGCTAATGTAGTTACAAGATCTGCCCTTAAAGAGGTAAACCTCGATAACCAGATCACCCCAACCCCTCCTGTGACCACGGTTGTCACACAAATGTCAAATCCCGACATCACATCACTTCCCCAATCAGAAGACCAAACTTCTGAACCCCTCCAAAAAATTGAATTACCCGAAAATTTAAAAACAATGCAGGAAAATGACCCGCATTGGAAAAATGTAATTTCATTACTAAATTATAACGAAATAAAAAAAGATTTAATTAAAATACGAAAATTGAATAGTACTATACAATTATATTTTCTTGACAAAAATAATGTATTAAAGAAATTACCTAACCCAACCTCAGCGTATGATGAAGCGGTTACAGTAATTCCCGAAAAATTAATTCCGGTAGTTCTAAAAAAACTACATGACGATTCGTTGTATGGAGGTCATTTCGGAATTAAAAAAACAAAAAATAAAATAAAAAATCATTTTTTCTTTAAAAACATGGTACAAAAAATTACAGAATACGTATTGTCGTGTCATGAGTGTCAAATGGCACAAAATTCCCCGAAAGAGGCTGGCTACCTCAAACATATTGAAATTGAAAACCCTAAACCGTTTTCGCATTTAGAGATCGATTTCATTGGAAAATTTAATACCGAGTATGAACACTCGTACGTGCTTGTCGGTGTAGACAAAAGCACAAATTTCTGCACCATACGTCCAACAAAAAACCCAAATGCTCAATGCGTTATTGAGTATTTAAAGTTTATTTGTTATACGTATGGCACCCCAGGTAAGATTTCTTGCGACAACGGAGGTCATTTTGCAAATGAAACCATCCGTAAATTCTGCGAAGAGAATAATATTAAAATTATTTACTCCTCGTTTTATTCTCCCCAATCGCAAGGACTCGTTGAAAAAATCAACGGTGTAATAAAAAAATCATTGTCAAAGTACGACCATTCAAACGAAAAAGAATGGATGGAAACAATCAACAAAATAATTTTCACATATAATATAAGCCCAATCGAACATTTAAATAATAAATCACCATTTTTCTTACTCCATGGATTTAATCCAGAAGTACATATACCAGAAATACCAGAAAATAATAACAATAAAACAACTCGTGAAGAAGAAATTGAAAATCTCCTTCAAACGAGAGAAAAAACGCCGAGCTTAGCAAAGAAAGCATCGGAAAAAAACGCGAAACACTAACGCACACCACAAGATCATTGACTTCAAACCTAATGACCTTGTTTTGCTGCGTCAATCAAAAAACGTCGCGAAAAATAAAATGAAATACACCGGACCATATAAAATTGTTAGAAAGGTCACGGATTTAAATTACGCAATTCCTATTAAAACAGACGATAAAACTGCGTACGACGAAACAGTTCACGTACGACGACTAATTCCGTATAAATCTCGTAATAACGACGAATTAAGAAATGAAATAAAAACAGAAGAAATAGACGAAAACATCGAAAATCCCATCCCAACCCAAATCATACCTAAACCAAGGGGTCGCCCTCGGAAAAAACCAAAGTAACTGTGTGTAAGGTATATTACCCGTAGATTACACGGTTTTTTCACTCACGATTTTTTATGTCCCCTGTTCCCCGTTTCTTTTCTTCTCTCTTTCTTCTTGAATGTTTTTTCCCCCCCACATTTGACTATGACGTAAAATCATGCAACGAAATGTTTTTTTTTAAGAAGTAAATTAATGTTGGAAATTTAACTCACCAATAGCCCATGTCTCTGAGTACCCCTCCAGGAATTCCTCCAGCCGGTCCCCACTGGATGAGCTGTCCTTGTCGGATGAACTTGGGGATACGTTCCCAGGCTCCAGTACAGCGTCTGAGGACCCACTCTCCTTGGTGGACATACTTTCTTCAATTTATGGAGTATTCCACAGAAAGGAGTAGATGGTCGGCTCGGACAGCAGCCATCCACTGCGGTACGATATCGCCTGGTTATATTCGGTGGCATTGTAATGGCGCTGAAGTTGGAACCCGACGGTGGATACGGAGAGATGTAGATGCGGCTTGTGATGGTCATTGATAAACCGAACAAAACGAACCCCAGCAGTGTTTATGAGAAGATCATTAAGGTAGATCTGGTCGAGGTGAACATACTCGATGGTTACCTTCTCGTTGGTCTGCTGCGATACACACAGCAAACCAACAAGAACACCAGAGAGTATGCCCAGCCCAGACAGTCCTTTAGTATCCAAATTCCCTCGGAAGGTCAGTTTGAGCCCAGACTGGCCCAAACTCGACGACCATGGAATGGGGATAGTAGATTCGGAGTTGGAATAGAAGCTTCTTCGTATATTCCTCCGAATCAGGACAACAGGTATACCTTACGAAATGGCTCCAGTAGCCCAAATCTTCATCAATAACCTCACCAGGGATTCGCGATGGCTCGAATTTATTGAGGAAATCGCCATGATCGGACACGGTTGACACGCGATAAAAAAGTGAAAACAGCCGATGAAGCGAAAAATATAGTCGAGGCTCACACATACAGTTCTAAAATTGGCGTAGTTTTGAAAGGACCTGCTTCCCCAGGAACCAGGTCTCATTCGCCTCCACAATACCGATCGACATGAACATGCGGTCGTTCATATATACAATAGACATGATTTTCGATAAATGAACAAATGAGATAAAAAAAAAAGGAAAAAGTAACCCGCACAGAGTAAAAAGTTTTGCTTTGAAAATCCGAACTGAACAGTCACTGGCACGTCACGAACACTTAGAAAAAAATCTGATAAAAAATAAGTACAAAAAATTTTTTTTACACGAAAAAATCGGAGGAAAAAGGCACACGAAAAATAGCGTAAAGCGATAATAGCGAATACGGAAAACTAACAAAAAAATCGAAACTAATAAATTTTATAGTAACAAATTGACCGAGATTCATGATTTGGATAACGGAAAAATTTGTCTCCCCCCTTACCCTAACCAACGCAGATCAAAACAAATCAAAAATATGTATAATCCATTTCTTCATAAATAACTTAGACGTTGCATTCTTTCTGTTTCAGAAAATGTATACGAATCTACTTTTCTATGTCGCAATAATAATTTCTTCAACTAGTATTGCGCAAAGAACATCGTCTGACCCATATAGGATTACGACGGCGTCAACTGGCGCTTATTTTCAAGAAATAAGCAATATTTTCGTATATTCTAAATCTGCCCCAATAATTTACTCCATTAAACTAGACTTGCATGAATCAGCAGATAAATTATTAGAAACAAACTTCAAACACCGGTTGTGCAATGAAACAACCTGGAAAAATTGCAAATATCCAGAAATGGCAAAACGTCTAAAAAATGCTATTATGAACCTGAAAGAACAAAATACCGCAATGATACAAGATTTCTATTCGACACCATCGTCTATTTGAAGCAAAAGAAGCGTATTCACCCCGATCAGATCGTTCTTCGGAGATGCGCTACGCTTTTGCTGTCGAGTATTAAATTTTAGAGATGGACGAAACTTCTTGGCAAATGAAATCTCGTTGAAAGAAGAATATGATATTATAAAAAACCAACTGTTAACCGAGCATGCAGCGTTAGTTAATACGTCTACTAATCTGCATAGCTTCATTGACCATACAAATAATTTTATGACAAAGTTCATTTCGCATACAAATTCTTTTAAGGAAAATTCATTAGAAGAACACGAACTTCTAATCTACCTAAACTACATACAAGGATTCTATGATAATTATCTTATTAATACGTTGAGATTATCAAATATCCTAACGTCTTGTAAATCTCATAGGATTCCCTCGTCAATTATTTCAAAATTGATATTAGAAAAAGACATATTAAAATTGTTGGAAATTACGAAAAACCTAGGCCTTGATCTAGCAATCCCCATCAAAGATATTCAAAACTACTATCATGCTGAACTTGTAAACTGCAATTTCTTTAAAAATACGTTAGAATTAGAAATTAAAATTCCCCTAAAACAATTAGAATCTAAATATGAAATTTACGACTTTATTCCACTCACATTCAAAAGTCATTCTAATGAATTGTGTAGCTGGGATCAAGAACCATCTCTGATCATTCATGAAATCAGAACAAATTCTGTACGTTATATTAGTGGAACCAACCTCCATTATTGTAACTCGGATAAACTATTATGCTTCCTTCCTTCTAATAGAGGAAGTGATAAATTATCGTCTTGTGCAAAGAATTTATTCTTCCAAGACCTAAACCAAAACTTGCTACAATCCTGCTCATTTAAATGTAATCTTAATAATAATCAAACATTAGTGCATCCTATTGGACACACAAAATTTGCTATTGTAAATTTTAACTCCCTTATAGCAACTAATTCCATTACGAAAAAATCCGAAAAACTAAAAATAAACAATAATTCACCCGGAACTTTTATTCTGGATGTACCTTGTCATATTCAAATTGAGAATATTGACGAAAACAATAAAAATACTGTAATTATCCCAATAGAAATCCCCTGTCTCTCTGAATCTTTAGAAGAGACCATCAAAATCGAAAATCATTTACCACTTCTGTGGACATATTTTTCTGATTCTACAGAACCATTTGATCTTGCCATTGATCTGGCAACGACAAAGGTCTATAACCCCAAATGGAAAAATTTGGTTCCTCATACCGTTCCAGTTAACGATCTCGAAAACAAAATTAAATCCATTGAACTACAAATACCCGACCAAAACTTTAATGATTATTTAACTTTTGTTAATGGGATATTCTTACTATGGTTAATTACAATATCACTTATGTTAATGTGTATTATAATATATTTAAGATTAATCTCCCATCGAAATAGTACTAACTTAACAAAAAGTACTGCATTGTAAAAATTACGCAAAATAATGTGATATATTAACTTCCTATATATACATAATTAATATTCGTAAAAATCTTATTCTAAGTATATATACTCATACTCGCATTATATGACATAATTTTGATCATGCAGAATTATTTGGACATATGTATGTGTTGGATAGACTTTGGAAAATTTTTTTTTCCTAATTTTTTTTGTTCCCCCCGGAGAATTGTGTAACGTATATTTTCGTCTATTTTAAGAAATGACGAACATATTCATTCACTCATTTTCGAATACCAAAAACGTAGATATTTATCAACAATTATCATCCTATAACTCTTTGTAAACAACCACCAAATTACCCGTATTTAATTTTATGTATACAGATATACCTTCTGTATATTTATGACCTAGTTGTACCTGTCCCTCGAGTACTCAACGAGTCAGCACAGCCCTATAATAACAACACCCTACCTCACTTTACCTATCCGACACGTACGTTTTCATACCCTGAACGAGTATATAATCCCTCGATTCAGTTGTATAGTTGTTCAGTTTAGTTCAGTTCTCCAACAGCTACTTCTAAGTACCTGGAACCTCTCTTGTAGAAGTCTCTAGTGAACAGATAGTCTTGCTTGTTGAATTGTGATCTAATATGTATTAATATTAACGTAGAAATATGCACTGTGTTGTACAGAATATTATTTTATTAAATGTGTAAAATCACTCATGTGTTTGAAATATTATTGAGTCTCATAGTAATGTTAAGGTCCACAATGTGGATGATAAACGTGAAATTATTTTAGAAGTATTACTGCTTTTAAAGTAAGTGATATTTCGTGTATGGTGTACTCCCAAAAGTGGTCTTAAATAGGTACTTTACCACCTCTTTTGGCCGTTACAATAAGACAATTACATAAATAAAAATTTTTACTCCAATAATGCGTCGTTCGAAATCAAATTAATTCATAATCAAAATAAATAAGTTTATGTAATAATGATTTTTTTTTGAAATACGCTTTTATGACTACAGCGTTAAGCATTTCTGGTGGTTTGAACCAGAACTTACTTTTTACATTCCGTCGCGGTATAGTAATTAAAATAAAAGCATAGAAAATGGGTGTGCAGTGCCACGGATTTCCGTTTCATTAATGAACTTAGGTCGGCAATCGACAGTATAATGTAAAAAAAATGTTCACCGTTTCTTTCGTATTTTATTCAAAGAAATATTATCCATAAACGCCCACAAGGGGAGGCCAGAGTGGCAGGGTTTGCAAGGTTTGGAAATGTTTCATTACAAAAACTTGAAAAAATAGTCGTGAAGCCATATTATTCGTAGCCTATAGTACGTCATGTTTGAAGAAAAAGGGTCAGTTGGAGGGGGATTCACTCTTACTCTTCAATAACTTTTCGAAAGCATAATTCAAATACCACAAGTGATTATATTTAGGAGAATGTTCTGTATTCGTCCGGTATTGTATATAGTGTATGCATGCAGTATGTCTCAAAATCTCTTACCAACTCAAAAGATTCTTATAAAACTCGTCGAGAGAAGCAAAACGGTTCTCTTCACATATGGTCTATCTTCAAAACTGACCGCAAATTAAAAAAAAAAACTTGAAAGTGCTGCTTATTTTTAATATATGTATGCTGATTACTCAGAAACAGCTGCAATAATTTTCGTAGTAAAAAATTCATTTGAAAGAGGATAGTCTAGAGGTGGTCCCTTAAACTTTCGTTGATATTGGATCAATACCGGATTTGCACTGGATCCGTTTAATGTACCAATGTACACTGATTACTCGGTCACGACAACACTGATTTTGATGATTCGAATTCATTTGAAAAAAGATAATCCTGAAGTAGTCCCACCCAATTTTGTTGAAATCGAATCAATACCGGATCCGTTCCTAATCCCAAATTAAGGATCTACAATTCAAAATTTAACCAGTTTCTGAAAATTTTGGTATTTAGGTGTTTTTTATTTGCTAATTACGAAACCACTGTCAAATTTTCAAAATTCAGTATTCAAAATGACGATCCAATATGATGGATTTAAAATTCGAAATTGAACCAATATGCATAAAACTGATAGGTAAGTAGGCATAATGAAGGATTATTTACTGAGCTCCTTTTTTTCATATTACCGTATTCAGAAAATTAGGATTAATAGTAAAATAAAAAGACTGACCAAAGAAAATAATAATAATTTTGTTAGCGATGTTATAACAACTTTTTTTTATAATCCAAGACGTTATAACACCATTTTTTTTTCTGAATAAAAATTTTTAAGTTAGCATCAAATTTCATACAATAAATCTACATCCATACAAATAATGCGTTTATGACATTAATTATTAATATTATATTTTTAACAAGTCAGTAGCTGAAACGAATATGTTCGTCATATTTTAATATAGACGTACATATTTCGTTCACAGAAAAATACATTTTTCTTACTAAGCAAATTCTTTCCCTAATATGTACTGTCAACTGGCGAAAGTACCGTTACTTCCTGCCAACAAACACTACACGTTTTCTAACA
The DNA here is from genome assembly GCA_011428145.1 of Ericerus pela. Classification (NCBI taxonomy): domain Eukaryota; kingdom Metazoa; phylum Arthropoda; class Insecta; order Hemiptera; family Coccidae; genus Ericerus; species Ericerus pela. Next base: position 10,478 of record WOFM01002065.1, read on the forward strand.
GAATATTCGAGTACCTGAACATTCTGTTACCCGAATATTCTAGAAATAATTAAATACCTAAATCAGCAAATCCCTACTCTACACACAACACCATAGAAAACCATATACCTTGACAGGTATATAAACTCTGGTTTTCATTAAAATAATTGTATTGTATAGAATTGTAATTATAATCTTGACACTGCGTAATAGTGTAATATATTTTATTGTAAATAAACTGGTCAGTCGTATACTGTACCTGCAATATTCTTCCAGTCTTAGACTGTGAATGAATACTTGTAAATTTAATATTGTGTTTTAAAAGTAAAGTGATAAAATTTATTGTGTGTTTCAATTTAATTAAAGTCTTTCATTTAGTTAAGGTCCACAATAGTTGTGGATAATAAAATTCAATTAGTTAAAATAATTCTCAAATACTATAATATTCCTGTAAATATTATCGTATATCGAAGGAAGTGTAATCGTCCCAGAAGAGGTTAGTTTCCAGTACTGAACCACCTCTTTTGGCCGATACATTGTTGGCACCCAACTGGTTTGCTTTTGCGATATCAAATCCTCGCTCAAGTACTAAAAAAGAAATTTTAAAATTTTCTAAAAAATTTTTTTTTCTCTCTTTCCGAAATTTTTTTTGGAAATGAAATAAAAAATTGTTCCTGTCCATTCAACAACGCGGATCCAGGGCTGCTGCTTCGAAGGTATTTTCTTCTTTTTCTGTGTCCGAAGTACTTCAATTGGTTACCTTGAAAACTCTAATAAAGTACTTAGAGAAAAGCATAAGGCGAGCTCTAAGGAATAGGAAGTAGAGGTATACCACGAGTGGAAAAAGACCAGAAAAGAGAAAATTAACACATCGTGGGACTACAATATTCGGAGAAAAATTATATTTACCAAAAAATAATTCAAATAATTGTAAATATATTTGCCGCTTATCGACATCCTGTTGCAGTTACCACATCCGGATCTTCAAGTTGCTGTAAAACACAAAGAAACGTAAAGAATTAAAATTAATTATAATTCGCGTTTCCCCTTACTTTTTAAGAGTGTTTTTTATAATTAATTTTTTGAAAAAATATTTTTTATGAACAAAAATTGGGAAAACTTAACGGAGCCCAATTCCCCTAAAATTAAATTTGATTGGTGTAACGTATATTTTCGTCTATTGTTAGAAATGACGAACATATTCGTCCACACATTTTCAAATACCAAAAACGTAGATATTTATCAACAATAATCATCCTATAACTCTTTATAAACAACCACTAGATTACCCGTATTTAATTTTATGAATATAGATATACTTTCTGTATATTCATGACCTAATTGTGCCTGTCCCTCGAGTACTCGACGAGTCAGCACAACCCTATAATAACAACACCCTACCTCACTTTACCTATCCGACACGTACGTTTGCATACCCTGAACGAGTATATATAATCCCTCGATTCAGTGGAATAAGACACAGTTCCTCGACAGCTACTTCTAAGTACCTGGAACCTCTCTAGTAGAAGTCTCTAGTGAACAGATAGTCTTGCTTGTTGAATTGTGATTGTATATGTATAAATATTATCGTATGTTTATGTACTGTGATGTACGAATTATTATTTTATTAAATGTGTAAACTCACTCGTGTGTTTTAAATATTATTGAGTCTCTAACCAATGTTAAGGTCCACGATAGTCTGTGGATGATAAACTTAAATCTATTCTAGAAGTATTACTGCTTTTAAAGTACGTGATATTTCGTGTATGGTGTAACACTGAAAGTGGTTCTAATTAGGTACATTACCACCTCTTTTGGCTGTTACAATTGGCTCTTGAAAGCGACTAATGAAGAAATTTTAAATTTATGTAAAAATTTGAATATAAACGTTAACATTGACACATTCTCTCGACAAAAAATTCAAGAAGATATTGTATTAACCATAAAAAATAATATTGAAATAAAAAAGCTCCCAACTCCCAAAAATATTAAAATAATTTTCGAAACTTCCCACGGATCTTCACAAAAAAAGATCCCTGAAATTGAAAAACCTATCGAAAGAAAATATTTCGACCCTCCAATTTCATCAACTCCTGTTTTAGAAAGTAGTGAAAATCCTATTCCTCTTCCTAGAACAAAATCTGTAACAAATTTAGATATTTCAAATATTTCAGAAAATTCTGAAGAAAATTTTTGAAGTCCAGATACTGAACTTCTACGAGAATCTTATTTCCCATTAGAAATTCAACTTACAGTTGTAGCAGAAACTGCTCAAAAAAATAAAATTTTAAATTTCCCTTTAAATACAAATTTAGAAAATAATCTGTCTAACACAGTTGCAATCAACGTAAGACCTACTCTTTATGGTCATACACCAGGCAAAGACATAGTTTTGTTTTTAAAAGGCTTTGAAAACAAAGCTGACTCCTTCAACTATGATGCAAC
>WOFM01002067.1:0-39242 GCA_011428145.1 Ericerus pela
TGATAACGATATAAAAAAAAAAGTAGAAACAAACAATATAGTAAATAAAATTTCAAGTAAAAAAGGTTTCTTGACATTTTTTCATTAATGCCATAAAAATCTCACAAAATGACTCAAAAGATTATTCATACCCCTGCTAAAGGTATACTTTACTGGATGAGGCTAAGTCTCCCTCATACGTACTGCAACGATATATCCTGTCAAGCTATTAAAGTTTTAAGTTAACTCGAAAGTCTCTAATTTACCTTGTGGCAAACTTATGGATTTTCTAAGCAGCTCAGACCAAAGTAATGCAGCAGGATTTCGGGTACAGTCTATACCTACAGTATAGCGGGCCAATTATATGATGATAAATTTTATAAATTTTTTTATCCCCATGTCTCGGAAAATGGTTACATAGGGGCATTACATTTTTCATTGAGTAGGATTTGTTTCTTGAAAAAATTATTAAAATTTTTCTCACAATTAAAGGGTAGAATCCACAACTTTGTCCCCAGAAAAGTTACGGACTTCTAAGTTAGATTAAAACCTTCCTTGTCACAAAACAAATATGCACAGAAAATTTCAGCTTGTTTTTAGGTGTAACCCATGATCCATAAACATGATACCCTGAAATCTTGCTGCATTTGGTCTGAGCTGTTTAGAAAATCCATTACGATGAGCTACAGACTTCCTAGTTAACTTCAAACTTCCCTTGGTGAAACGAAAATGGGCACTTAAAATTTTTTTGTTCGTATGTTTTACATATACGATAGGTCTATCAGCGTGACAAGGTATACTAGTGTTGTATATACGAGGGGACTTGGCCTAATCCAGTACAGCTCACCTTTAGCAGTTGAATGTGCAAACTTTCAAGTAATTTTGTGAGCTTTCTATGGAAATTTTTTTTAATTTATTGTTTGTTTGACGCATTTTTTTGTATCGTTATCAAGAAAAAATTAAATCACTAAAAACCTGATGGGGGCACAAAAAGAAGATTTTTAGGGGTGAAGCCACGGTCAAATTTCGGGGATTTTCAACATCATAAAGACGGCAGTTTAAATTACCGGATTATGGAGAATTGACTAATTTGATTGCCCTACGTAACACTTTTCCTCTTATCAGAGGTTATACACTCTCCTTCACGGCTATTTTCTTCGAATAAGCATAAGATATTGAAAATTTCTGGTGAATCATCTCGACATTTGCCATCTTCTTTGAAATAACTTTTGGTGTACTTAAAACTCCGAATCTAACTTTGATTAGAGCATAACAAAAATGTCAGTATTTTCTTTTGTCTGATTTTTTTGGCTAGATCTTTCAAGATGGGTCTTTAACATGAGTGAACATTGCCAAAAGGTGACCTAACTAGTACAAACCTTTTTGTGTCCATAATCTGCCTGTTTGCAAGCCAGAATTGAGTGTTACTCTGGTGTTGTACATATGCCACATATGCTCAACATTTAGAGTTGGAAATTCTTCAAAAAAAAAAAATTGAAAATTCATTTATGGACTTTTTTAACATATTGTCGTTTGTGTACCATTTCCGAGATATGTATGTCATATGCTTGTATCGTGTGTCTGTGACGTTGGGTCTGCTACCAAAAGCTACCAGTCGACATCACATTCGTACCCCAAAATGTCCACGAGTTTAGTTTGATTCTATTGGTGCTCCAGTACATGACTGAAATATTCATGCTTTATAGACCCATGACCACCGCATCTCGGTTATTATTATTTTCCCACGCTCCAAGTACGGATATTCCTTTCAGACGTTGCTGTGTAAAATGATACATAATCCCAAGGACCGATATAAATCAATAAAAAAATAAGATAGGCTGATCCGAAATATTATTTTTGCAATACTCATCCCAAAAACAGACGTTTTCATGCGTATTAACTATATGTAAAGTAGATTTTGCCCCTATGTCAAAAAGTAAAATTTCGCGCATGCGCAGCTTGGTACTTTCTAAGATTATTAAATCACTGCCTTGGCTGCACATGCGTACTATGTCTTATCAAACATTATGATACATATCCGGATTTTACGAAAAACTGTCGACACTTCATTGCTTTGAAACAAATCTCTCTTATTTCATTTAATGATTCTTCAACCTCTATTCAAGCTAGAGAGCTGAGGTTAGTGTTTCTGGAAAGAGGATAAAATTTACAAAATTTCCGTATGATTTTTTAACTATCTTCATCTGTTTGAAAATCAACGAAAAAAATGCTAATTAATATAAAATTGGCCGGTTTTTGGAATCTACAAACTTCTCCTCATTCACACAATGATTTTTCAGCCACTATTTAAGCTAGAAAGCTGCCGTTGAAATTTCTGGAAAGAAGAGAAAATATGCTCGAATTTATTTTTCATGTGATTTTTTCATCATCTTCAGCTGCACGAAAATAAACGAAAATTAATAGAAAGTTTGCCGTTTGGAATGTAGAAACCTCTTCTCTTTCAATTAATAATTCGTCAGTCGCTATGTCGGTTAGAAAGTTGAGGTTAGTACGGCTGGAAAGAAGATAAAATTTACTTAAATCCTCATTCCATTAAAAGTTTTATTCGTTCTCAGCTACTCGAAAATAAACGAGCGAAAAAACGCAAATTAAAGAAAAATTTGTTGTTATTATATTGTTTAAATACATTTCCAAAACAATTTTTTCTCTTTGGGGGTATTGCAAAAAATAGTATGTGACACTCGTGCAAAGTAGGTGATTACTGCTCGTGTGATTTGCATCACTCGCACCAAAATCATCTACTTTACGCACTTGTATCACAAATAACTATTATCACTCGAATGATTTTATTTTTTTACAAGCTTCGATTTAACTCCACTCGTGTCTTTTTTCGTTGCTTTATTCATTTGTTATTTTGGATTTTGTTCGCGCCCATTTTGAAATTTTTAATAGCATTTTTTTTTCTTCCTAGGATGAAATACTCGACATAATGCGGAGTCACACGCCGCATTTGATTAAATTTATCGAACTTCTCCGGAAGAAGCTCGACGAAATTGACGAAGACGACGATTTCGAATACGACTAGGCGAATACCAACTTTACCTAATTGTATTTCGTTAATTTTGAAAGGAAATCGAATTTTCAAAAGTTGGTTGACGTCCAATATAGAAAATATATTTGTAAAATATCAATTTTTTACCGTTTTTCTTAGTGTAATAAATAATAAAATTTATTTATCAATAATTGTAATAAGTTATTCTCAAAATACAAAAAAAGCACAAAAAAATCGATCAAAAGATTTGTCTAAAAACGAAAAAATTCAAGTACTTTCTGATGGTGAGACGAAGCTGAAGGTAACTTCGGAATGAACAATAGCGGCAGCAACAAGAAAACAGAAATTGTATACCAATGTATGAAGTTTACAGTATAGCGTATTGCTCGTACAACAGTTTTCGTATTTTGTAATAATCTTCGCTGAGGCAACCTTCGAGTACGACTCTACCGTTTTCGATCTGTCCAAATAAAAAATAAAAAAAACCCTCATTAAAAGTACACGATTATCAAAGCAAAAATAGGAACAGGACTTATTGTTTGCTTACTCGACGCACAGCCACAGTTCCATTACAGCAGTAGAGCACACCGCCTAAAACATCGGTTGAAATCTGATTCTTGGTTAGTACTTGCTTGAAATCGGATAATTTCAATTCGTTTACAAACACTGGATGGTGGCCTACGATCTGAAATCGATATCATATTGGTTGCAGATAATTTACGCGTATTAATACACGAAGACTAGAGCCAAATTTCTTATTTACTTCATTAATAGGAACGGCCTCCAAATTGAATACATCATCTTCGGCAATTTCTTCGTCGATTTCATTTTTTTCATCTGAAAAATTATAACAATGGTTTCATAAATTCGAGTGAGGTAAATACTTTATTTTCTGAAACCAGTTGCGCGTAGATCGACGGTTCATAGTAGGGAGCGCCCCGAGATCAGTTCGGGTAGGCGCATGCGAATATTCAAGATGCAGCCATTATTAAATGAAACTGTGATATCTTCAAGTCAGGGCGGAATCAGATGAGTAACGGAAAGGGGCGCGAAGATGTAAGAAAATGGGCAAAGGACACGTCATCCAAAGAAAGATAGGAACCACTGAAGTAGACGTTCTAAATAATACTGAGAAAATGTGTTTATAACAGCAACATGCTAAAAACGTACAAATGTCACTGTTTACAGGCATTCAGAAGTGTTACAAATAAAATTAGGAATGGGCGTGCCTTGTTAAATTTTTTTTTTTATGTTATTGTACAATAACTAAAGAAATTTTTTTTCCTGGACCATTCTTGTTACGTTCGTAAGGTCGTAGCCCTATACGTATAACGAGATCTACCATAAGAATTACAAATTAAGGGTACGACAAATCAATAAATTACATAAATTTTCGCTCAACGCCATCTTCATAATTATGAACTTTGGTATTATTTGGAATGTATTGAAATGGTTCGCGCTTCTGCTCTGGTTTCAGCGCACATCAATCCAAAATACAATGAATTACACACTTTGATACATAATAGGGGAGACACATTAAAATTCGATGGAAAAATACAGTTCAATTCTGATGATCCGCGCAATAAAAATGTTTCACTACGAAGCCGAATTTAGTTTTTTTAAACGTCATAGTTCACAAAAAAATACTAGTTGATTAGGGTAAAAAAAAAAAAAAAACAGAAACAAAAACGAAGTAGTTGTTAATAACAAGCACATATACCGGCTTACTGGAAAATTCGATAAAAAGAATTAAATAATTCCATAAATATTCCTTACTGATGGGGAAGCATTTTTTAACAGAATTTTGAAATGAATACAGCTGATAGTACATTATACATACCTTTTGACTCGTCGCTTTTGGTTTCTTCGATTTTCGCTTTACGTTTTTTCCCTTTATTCGAGATACGAGCATTCAACCAGGCAATTTCGGCATCTTTACCTACTCTAAAATCTAACGATGAAAGTAAAGCGTCTGTTAAGCGCACCTGAAAAAAAAACAAAACATAAATATCAAGTTGTAATTGAGCAATAATCAATAGATAACACCTTGAATAAGTTGAAGATAAACGAAACGGGAATGTTCACGGAGTAAAGTCGAGGACATAGAAGTTTAAAAACGTGTTCTTCGAAAACAAAACAACAACAATTTGGTCATTTGTTTTTCACCGTTCAACGATGTGTTAGATCAAATGTCTTCGAACCGTCCTCCTAAAAGTTGCTTTGTTATCTCCAAACGATGCGAAAAATGAACAAGTTTCCCGATGTGGTAGCTAATATTTTTTCGGATTCTTGAGACATAAATCTAACGATTTTCTCTCCTTACCTGGTAGATATGCGTTTCCATAGTCACGTCTATCGATTCGCCGCATTTTGGAGCATAAACTTTGGCATCTGAGTACTGGTAAATATTCGATTGAATGGATTGAGTACTTTCTTCCGAACCTCTCACCAAAATCAATCGCCTAGGCTTCATGCTGGAGATAATACGTTGAATAGATTCCCCATCTGAGCGGCCTTCAAAATCGATGAATTGAACTTGCGCTTCGACAGTAATCGAGCCGGTGAATGAAATACATTTTGTAGGTACCTCATTTAGATCAACTGCAACGTAAAAAACAGAATTTTAGCTCTCTCATTATAGGCAGTATGGAATCAAAATTTATGCTTACTAATCATTTCTTCATCATCTATTAAAAATTTTTCATTCAAATCTTGCCCTATTTCGTTGATTTTGAAATCTTCCATTCTAAAAATAAAGACAATGTTAATATCATTCATTTAGAGCAGCAGTTCTCAACCTGGGGTCTGCTAAGGGGCCAAGGAAGTCCGCGACCAGCTACTGCGTTGACAAAATTTTTTTATTTAGGTACAAGAATGTATTGAGCGGCTCCGAATAGTTGGCATCTCTGCGCTCGAGCGTCCACGAAGTTATGGTTTCCGTGTTGAAGGGTCCGCGAGTAAAAAAGATTGGGAACTGCTGATTTAGAGAATGTATGTACAAATATAGGATCTTAAATACTTTATTAATTCTCCATAATCGTCGTATTTTACTTTATCCTCGCAGTATGGAAACATTGGATAGCGTTTCTTAGATGATTTGAAAAATCCATTTTGTTGTTTTTGTGAAGATGACTTAATCATTAAGTCGTGTTTTCCTTTAACAATATTCACGGAGGAATCATCTTCTGAATCTGAACTGAGTTCTATCAAACTGTGGGCAAACATTAGTGAGCGAACACAATCAAAATGGTAAAAAATAGAATAAGAATATTAGATTTAGAATTTTTACTCGTTTTTTTTTATTTTTACGACTTCTTGTTTTTCTTTCTTTTGAAATTCAAGTAATTCGGAGCCTTCTAAACGGACTCGTTTTTTGACGAACAACTGCATGGTTCTGTCATTGTCGGTCATTTCAAGTAATTTTCTTGCCAAAGTTCCAGGAGGCGATCTAATAAATTCAGAACAAAAAAGAAAATATGTTATATTAAAAAAACAATCCAGCGCAGCAAACCTCGCTAGAAAAAGTAGGTTTTTGAGAAAAATAATTATGTATTTTAATGATTACATTAATTGTTTATAAGCTTATAGACAATGTGAAATTTAAAAGCATTATTTCCTGAAAAATGAAAAATGAATTAAGATGATAAAGTCTGGTACATAATCATATAAATTAAAATAAAACCAAAGAAATATAATAAAAATATGAAATAAAAAAAAAGAAAACATGAACATGTGGTTAATTTTGGTAAAAAGAAAAGTTCATGCAGATTAGAAAAAAAAGGAAAAAAAAACTTGACCGGAAGTACCATCCGGTTGATCCGCACCAAAATTGGTAGCATGCTACAATAAATTATAATGAATATTTATTTCAAATTTTGTGGCTATTGTTGCAAATTGAGCATTTTATAGCCAAAATGAAAACAAAAATGGTGGTACCGGAAGTACCGTCCAGCCGATCTGCACCAAAATCAATAGGTCTGGTCTTTGCCTTATAAAAAATGTTCGTACCAAATTTCGTCATTATTGGATAAAAATTGCGACCTGTACCATGGGAACAAGAAATTGACTTACATATATGTATAAATTTAAGTTATTGGGGCCAAAATTTTCCTGAGATCATGAAACGAAAAACGTACCCACCCTTAACCCTAGGGGCTAATACCGCACCAAACGTAATAATTAGATTTTCTAAAGAAAACCTGCTTAAAAATAGATTAGCGTACTTCACCTAAAGTAATAAATAATACCTGCTGGTAAGTATAATACTATTGTTGGACTTGGGAGCCCATTGAAGGAATAATTCTCTCGAAAATCCACATTCCATATCGGGTGTACTAGCTAACACAACCTGTAGATCATTTGAAAATGTCATTAAAATTGCACTCGGAATTCAAGGCACAAAAACTAACAACTCCTCAATACGAAATGACGTTACCTTGGGCGATTGAACCTTATTTAATTCAGCCAAACTGTGACATAACTGAACGTGTTTAAACTGAAATGGATTAATTCGAGCCGAATCGAAAGATTTCGTCAATTTATCGCTCATCCATTCAATCTACAATAGGTACATAAAAAAATTGATTGATTAATATTCTCTGTATAAATACTCAAAAATTGTGGGAATTTATTTTAAAAAAGCAAAAAGGAGAATGCAACACACCAACCTGTGATTTGGCGAATTCAACAACATTATAGCTAACATTATTTAGAAGAGCTAAGGAGTACGCAATTAGACCTGAATCTTTATTTCTCCATAACTGATCCAACATATGAATCAGTTCTAAAACTCTTCCTGCAGTGTCAGCAGCAATCAACACGTTACCACCATTTCGCAACGTTTGTAGAATATTAGCTGCATCATTAAAAATAAATGTTAAAGTTGTATCGACAAAATTCATTTAGTTCGCTACGAAACTAAAATATTACTCATTAATTTTTCATCTCTTATCCGGCGCCTGGCTTGAACATAGGAAGCATTAAATGTATCGGTAATTAATAACGAAGGTCGAGAAATTTTTTCCAACTCGCAACCATTCAGGTGACGCTCTTTTTTGTGATTGTAGTCCACAGCATAAATGATATCTTCCTCACCAACTTTTACTATTTTCCAAATACTTCCACCGATCATATGGCCAGCTGGAAGGGGAGTTATGGTAATTCCGTACCCTTTACCTATAACATAAATATGCTTGTTAACGAATGTTGTGATTCACATTCTCATATCTTATTTCTTTACCTTTTAGGGAAACACTTTGATTATATTTAAGTTGTATAATCTTGTCAAATGCTGCGTCAACATCGTCCAAGGTGAAAGTATCGAAATCTTCCATATTGTGTCTTGACTGAGATGCAAAAAAATTATATTAACAATATTTACGTGAAGTAATTCATTCGCAGAAAGTTATGCAACTTTTACAAATAAACTCCAGTACCTGATACAAGTCGTACATGAACATTTGTCCCATTTTATAAACTGGAATGGTGGCGTAGATAGGACAGCTAAGTCCACACTTACCCACCAGATATGGAAGAGCCCCCAAATGTAAAACATCAGGATGGGACAGTAGCACAGCATCAATTAATGGAAGATGCCTAGAGACACAAAAGCAACATTACAATCATTCCCACATTAATCTATTGATATCTTCATTTATAGTACCGTACTTTCTCAGCTCTTTTATGAAATTCTCATCAAATTTTTCGTCCCAGCCACAATCCAATAAGAATCTGAATTCATCAAGCTGCAGTATATAACATGGAGGTGACTCGTCATAAGCTCCAGAAATAGCGTGAAGTTTAATAATAGAAGTCATCTTAAAACAGTTTCACGAATTAGGCGGTGTATAATGAAGGATTTCCAGCATATGTTAAAGTAGAGAGAACAGTAGAGTTTTGAGCTCCATAAATAAGAAAAGTTGGCATCACATTTCTTATCACCGGTTCCGAATGAAAATGTGTGGCGAAAAGTAATTAATTATCAGCGAGATCATGAAAGATTTGAAGCTGTTTTTAAGTCACGATGTAACTGCAACGGCTAACTTGTATTAATGACTAATTGAGAAGGCCATTCCGGAAAGAAAATCTAAAAATACATAACGATAACTCTCACAAAGTTATCTTTTGAATGAACTACAAATATATGTCGTGAACTTCGTGAAAATAATTTTATATTTATTTTAGAGTTCACGAAATATACAAAATTTTTGACTTTGTGCCGGATTCACAATTGTATTATTAGCCTAAGATAACGAATACCTACCCCGGCACAGTCATACTATTAGCTCTGTTTGATAGGTGATGTGAGGCGGTAAAGACGAGGAACGAAAAAGAGTAAGAGAGAAGTATTCAAGACAGAATTTATTAGCAGACTAAAATTACATTTGGAAATAAAATATGAATAAGTACGAAATGGCAAAGCAACAGCGATAGGGGATCGAGAATGGTAGGGGAAGCACTTCGTGATGAGAGTGTACGTGTGACATATATATATAGAGTATGATCGTGATGATGATGAAGAAAGAGAGGAGGTGGGATTTCGTATCAACACCCCCCTGAAATTTTACCGATCGAGTTCTTCATCATGTTCGCTGAAAATTGTTGTTCAGTCACCTCTTCACTACGCTCATACATTAGCGCTACCTACGAGTGATGAACGGTAAATGTAATTCGATTCATTCTTTTGTATCTGTGGTTGTTTGTTTCACCTGTGGTATTCTACCCAGGCTTCATCTATCTACTTTGGTATCATGGCCGTGTTATATGTTTAATGGGCATTAAACCTTTGTGACGAGAACAACGTTTGTGATTTATTGAACTAGAAAATTAATCTCTCAAATGAAAGATCCTCATTGTTATTAATAGCCATTTTTAACAATCTCAACATGATAGCAGAGCTTTTGGGAAAGTTTTTTTTCAGTGATTAATTTGTTTTTTCGTTTGTAGTATTTCATTCAATTGATTGGAATCAAAAAATTTAGAATGTTGTAAGTAATTAATAATTTTGTTTTTCTGTATGATTCGTTTCATTTTGCTGTTTGTGGGATGTAATTCGTTCGCCAAATTGGGGAAATCAATGTGAATTTTGGCCGACATATCCGCGGAAAGTGATTGTTCACCCATCCAGTTCATTCAATTTTTTGCCAAATCATTACTGGAAGAATCAATATGGCGGTAGCTGAAACGTAGAAAATTCATCAAACAGCAAAGTATCATGTTTTATTATGTTCATTACTTCATATAATTAATCATTTCCCATCCGTTTTTTGTCGTTTGGTTGGATTTGGCCGTCCTTGTGTCCGCTGATTCTGATCATCGAAGCTGAAAAATGAAAGATTGTGAAGCTGCAGGAGTCCAAATTTGGTCATCGGGTTACGTTGGCAGGTGAATTTGGATCGCAGAAAGGGTATCGAAAACCTCCGAGGTAAAAACCTTTGAAATTTCGCCGTTCGAAATCATCAGTTTGTTGCTGAAAAATTCAAATCTGAAACCGTTACCAGCAAGTAAAAACAAAAAAAGCTGCTAAATCCGGTATCTAGTTTGAACTTGAAAACAAGTAATTTTGTAACAGTTTTAATTTGAATCAATAATATTCTCGCACATTATGCATTTCCACTAATAGTTCATGTATTTGTTTGCATATTTTTCATTTTGTGAATGAATATTTTGGATTGTGGGTTGTAATTCAGTTAGATCGAGTCATTGGGCTCTGATAGAATTTTGCATTTTGGGATTTTAAATTTAAAGTTGAAATTTTGATTTGAAAACGGTATTGATCGTTTATTTAATGATTATTGATCATATTGAAAATTGTTTCTGCGATCTTATGAGCTATTTAGATAATAATTTTGTGATCCCTGCTCGTTTTGATTATTTTTGGATTTGTTGCACTGAACTTGGCGATTATCAATAGAGAATTTGAAATTTGATTTTTGAATTTTGAATTCGGGAGATCATTGAGAGATACATTTAGAGGTACTTGATCCATTGGCATCAGAGGACAGTTTCTGAGAATTGGTTTTCTGATTGCTGAATTTTGTTTCGCTTTTCTGAAATTAAAAATTGAAAATGTCAAATGAAACACCGAAAAACAAGTTCAAAGGGAAAAATTATGAGGCCTGGAGACTGACGGTGATGTGTTTTTTGCGAGGTGAAGGTTTTGCTGAAATTTTAGATGATAAAAAGACTGAATTAGCGGTATACAAGGTGGAATCAGAAAAAAGAACGTCGGAGCAGAAGGAATACATTAAAAAACAGGAAAAAGCGAAAGCGATTGTTTTTGATCGTATGAGTTTTGATATTATTGAGAAAATAAGGGATGCCGTTTCCGTTGGCGATATTTTTGCAAAATTAGACTCTAGATATCGTGGCACTACGCCCATTGACAATATCAATGCAAAAAGACGATTCTATGAGATGAGATTTCGCTCAGGGGGGAATATGCGGTCATTTCTTGATTTATTTTCGAAGACAGTTCGCGAGTTACGCGATTCTGGAAGTATTCTTTCTGAGTTTGACGAGACTGAACAACAAAAATAAACGAATTACTATTATTCCGAAAAAATAATATTAAGTACAAAAATGACATATGCATAATAAAAAGATTTCAAAAAAAATATTCACATTGTATTATTTAAACATTATTACGGTAACTTTGGTTGCTAAAAAATAAAAAAATTTTGTTTGCTGTGCTTCGGAAAAAAATTGAGTAAAATAAATAAATAAATATATAAAATGGTAACATGCAAAGAGTATTGAATATTAATATGTTATAGAATAATATATGGTATATGCAATAAGTAAAAAAAATAAAAATATAAAAATTGGTAACATGCAAAAAAAAATTTTCGTATACATAAATGAGTAATATATGATTCATAAAAAAGTGTGCTTCGAATATATTCTCGAACATTTACGAGTGTGTAATATACGAAAGGAGAAAGAAAAAAAATAATTAAAAAAAAATCACAAGGAGATAAAATTAACAAAAGAGTTTTAAGGTATATGTGAGAATAATAGCAAATTATATTATACGTCGACTAATTATTCTCGCACATCACAAGTTGTGGCAACACTGTTTTGTTATTATTTTTAATCTGTGATATTTGTGTTTGTAACTCAACTGTGATTATATGTTTTGTATGCCTTCTCGTCGCTCATCAACCGTTGGTGATATAATATGTCCGCTGATATTATGTGGAATAAAGTTCGTGAAATAGTGAATTATTAATGTCTTTATTTATGTGTTTGTAATGTGTGTATCTAGTCATCGTTCAATCTCTTTGTCAGTTTAGGTTTCGTCGTCGCATTTCGTGTAGTTCGATCCGTTCAGTATACGATCGTTTATCGGAAACGTTACGTTTAAGAATTTTATCTATAAATTGGGATGCATTAATATGAAGCGATAATATATGATGTCCGTTAGCTTTATCTTTTACGTTTCTTTTTTGTATTTGAGGTGGCGTTTGACGTGTTTATTTTTGGATAAGGCAAGCTATTAGGTTTATCTTTATTGAGGTCATGTAATGAGTTTTTATCTCTCGTGTATTGTTCATATTTTCCTTTCATATTCTCTTGTGGGAATTTTGTCGTGTATTTTTCTCACGTTTGTCCAAAGTTGTATGTTGTTTCTATTATTAACGTTTGTAGGGTTTAAGCTTGCTCGATTTTAATTCTGTTTTCATTGTTGGGTTTGCAGAAAAATCTAGTATTTATTTTTGACAAGTATTTTCGAGTGTGTTTTTCTTTATTATTTTTTATGAACAATGTAAGAGTATTTCTTCTTGTACAATATGTTTCAAGTTTGGACTTTAGATGTTTGACTTGGTACGACTTGACTTTTTTTGGACGGGTATTTTCTTTTTCAAATAAATGTATATAATATTATGTGAATAGATTCGTATTTTCTAGCACTTTTACAATTAAGTTTTCCAATTTTGTTCTATCTAAAGATTTCGTAAGTAAATCTGCAAGTTGATTTTCAGAATTAACAGATCTGAAATGGATTATTTTTTCTTCCATGGCCTCTAAGATCGAGTAACATTTTATCAAAAGGGCCCGCGATTTTTTCTGACTTCCACCAGAGCAAATTTTTTGAGTTGATATATTATCCTCCATTACATTTACGATTATTTTTTCCCCAAAAATCTCAAAATTCATGTGTTGGATTACCTTTATTATATCGAGAGTGTCAAAAACTGCTATAATTTCTGCAGCTGTACTGGATGAAGCGTGGATTGTTTGTTTTGAACAATTCCACTCTATCAAATCCCCATTTGCAAAAATCATAAAACCAGTAATTGATTTTCCCTTTTGTAAATTGTTTAACTCAATATTATTTTCGTCTACTTGAGGGGCATACGAAGCGTCAATATATGCTTGTATTCCGTCTCCCTCAGATCTATAAGTTACATTGTAGTTTTTTGTAGAACTGACGTATCTAAATATTCTCCTCACATAATTTTTTAGTGTATCGTTTGAATTATTTTGAAAATGTGAGAAGAAGTTTACAGGGAATAATATATCAGGTCTGGTTAGCCTGGCTAGGTACAATAATCCACCAATCATTGATCTATATTCTGTATCGTCTCTTCCATTTTCAGCTTTTTCGATCTTTAGGGCAGTTTCCATTGGGGTGTTTGTCTTTTTTATTTCCGAAATACCAAACTTTTTAGTCATTTTTTCTATATGTTTATTTTGAGATAGTATTATTGTTCCATTTTCTATATTTCTTTCTATTTCTAACCCCACAAAAAATTTCGGATTATTTATAATTGTGATGGTAAAAGATTTTTTCTAATTGTTCATTAATTTTTGTAATTGCTATTTGTGAATTTGAAGCTATCAGGATATCATCTACATAGCTTAAAAAGTATGTTATTTCATTGTCTTTCTTCATTTGATATAGACATCTATCCGCTTTTGTTCTTTCAAAACCCATTTCCTTAATTTTATAGTCAAGTAGATCTTACCAAGATTTACTTGATGTTTTCAGTCCGTATATTGATTTTTTTAATTCAAGAACTTGATTGGAATTAATATTTATCCCCTCTGGTTTTTTAACATAAATAGGTTTTATAATGGGGGAGTTTAAGTATGCCGTCTTGACATCATATTGCACAAGAATTAATTTAAATTTATTAACTATAGAGAGCAACCATCTAATTGTACTAATTGATGCAACAGGTCCATGTGTTTCTGTAATGCTATATTCAGTTCGATCTTTAAATCCTCTCGCCACTAATCTGGCTTTTGGTTTTGGGTTTCCATATTCATCGTATTTTATTGTAAATATCCACCTAGTATCTATTAATTTCTGCCTATCATAATCCACAATTTCCCAGACATTCATATCATTTAATGAATTATATTTGTCGTTTATTGCATTTACCCATTCTTTTCTAAAAGGATTATTATTAATTTCATTAAAACTTTTTGGGACACAATCTTCTATGTATGTTTTATTATAGTTGACATTAATATTCATTATAATTGGGTTTATTATTCCTAGATCTTGTTCGTAATTTGCCAGTTTAATTATTAGCTTTCTGTTGGATGTTTCCAAAGATTTGATATTTTGAGACTCATCTACCCGTACATCTCATGCAATATACGATTTTGTTTCAAAATGGTCTCTCAGACAATATCCAGTATTTGTGTATCCCATCATTATGCTTTTTTCAGCTCTTGGGGCCAATTTTGGATCTATTTTATTTTTTGATTTTGCCTTTGCTTTAGTCGCATTTTGTTTTCTTACTTCAAAAGGGATGTGACGATATGTCAAAGAACCAAACACTTTTAAGTTTTTCAAGTTTGGTTTCGTGCCATAAAACAATTCATACGGGGTTTTAAAATCTTTATTGGCTTTGGTTGGTGACCGATTTAGTAAATATGCTGATGTGACAATTGCATATGACCAGTATTTAATGTCCAGGTTGGCATCAATGAGCACAGCTCTTACTCTTCTCATGAGTTTCTGGTTCTGCCATTTGGCTACGCCATTCAACTCTGGAGAATAAGGAACTACATAATCCATTGTTATACCATTTTTTAAACAATAATTTACTATTTTAGCATCTGTGTATTCCTTTGCGTTGTCACATCTAATGGTTCCAATAGGAAAATTTGGGAATTTATTTTTCATAGACATTATCATGTTTTTAAATTCTGTTGCAACTTGATTTTTTGTTGCAATGGGCATAACAAAAGTGTATTTCAAATAATGATCAATAAAGGTTAAAATATATTTTTGATTTGCAATCGATGGTGTAAATGGACCCATAATGTCGGAAGATGTTATTTCTAATTTTCTAGATGGTTTTGTCCTCATTCCATTATGCCCTAGTCTCGTATTATTTGCAATGCAACAGATTTGGCAGTTTTTAAAATCATCGTCTCTAAAGTTCATGTTTTCTGGAATACCAACAGATAAGTTTTTTAATTTTTGGATATAGCGTGCATTTAAGTGACCCAGCCTTCTATGTATAATCATTTTTTTATTAATTATATTATTATTATTATTCGTAATATTATTCATACCATCAGTATTATCATTGTTATTTGATTTTTCATCATCTGGTATATTTTCTTCGTTATTATTGTTACTATTTTCACCCCCCTCAAATAAATCTATATTATTATTTTCTAATGGGTTTTCAACTTCTTCCTGTATTTCTAACTCAATTGAAAAATCCTCCCATTCATCCTCATTTTCTTGGGTTACTGGACATATTTGTGTAGTGCTATCTAATTCTGTATCCGTATATTCATCATCATTGATAATTTTTTTTTTATATTATTTTGTATATTGTAATGTATATAAAATATTCCATTTTCTTTTGGGGCGGTTATCAAAGTTTCCCCATTTTCTATAAAATATATATTGGCACAGTTTTTTTGCTGATCGATATTTACTGTACCTGTATTTGTGATTTTTATTGCACTAATAATATCGGTATTTAAGTCAGGTACGTAATACACATCATTTAATTCAATTAATGATTGTATTTTATTCGAATTTTCAACTTTTATTGTCATTTGACCAGTATGGTGGCATACAAGAAAGCATTTTTGCCCGCACATTGAAGTTTTACAGGGGTGACAAATTTTTTAATATTATTTAATTTATTTAAGTCTGCTGTTAGGTGCACTTCTGCAGCTCTATCCAAAATTGCCTTATGTTCTAGTTGAATATAATCTTCATTTATTTCATTTTTTTTAATTAATTTATTTAACAACCATTCATTTGAATTATCTATGTGTTTTCTGACCATGCAGGACATTTTTACCTGTTGTTCAGGATTCTCTTTTTTATTTGAGGCAGTATTATTATTTTGGGTTGTTTTTGGTGGATAATTATTTTGATTTGTATTCGTATTATTATTATTACTATTTTGTTGGATATTATTATTATTACAGTTTTGGGCTATGTGCCCATTTTGACCACATTTATAGCATTTTGGGTTATTTTGGTTGTAATTTCTATTGTTACCTCTATAATTGTTTCCACGGTAGTTCCCATTATTTCGATAATTATTTCCCCTATAATTTCCATTTCCATTATTATTCGAATTATTATTATTATTATTATTTTGTTGTGAATTTGGTTCATTCCCTTTTGCATTATTATTTGTAGTACTATAATTTCGATTGTTGCCTCTATAGTTACTGTAATTATTACCTCTATAATTGTTCCTTCCTCGATAATTATTATTACGACCTCTATAATTATTATTATTATTGCCATTTCCATTATTTCTATAGTTATTAGAATTATTATTCGGGTAATTATTATTCTGTTTTTTTAAAGTCTGATCTCTAAATTTTTGATCAGCATCTTCCCTTAAAATTCGTTTAAAATTATCGATATTTCATTCGTTGGGTGGTAGATTTTCAAATTGCATTTTCGCTAATGCTTGTTCATAACACAGTGCAAGTTGTAAATTTTCCAGTTCTTCCTCTTCTCTTACTTCCTTTCCACTATCTCTTACATCTGTAACTAATTCATCCCATTTTTTAAGAAATCCTTCTCATATTTCCCCCAGGTTGAAACCTGAATTCCATCCATTTCGATTTAGCCATGTTGGCTGTAACTGATGTTTTTGTACCATATATATTATCTAATTTTTTTAACATCATTATGGCCGTGTTACAATCTCGTATTTGTTTGGTAATGTCGTTCCAAACTCTTTCAAGGACGAATGCTTTGGCATTGTCTTGCATTTTACAATAGTTAATCATTTCCTTATTAGGCCTAAAATTCAAATCATCGATATGTGATATATAAGATTCTAAAAATTCATGTTCTCCAAAAATGTCGTAGTAACCAGCACCCCTAATGGCCAAAATAATCATTCGTCTCCAATCTAAGTAATACTTTCCATTGAACACCTTTCCCAATGGAGCCTGAATGGGTTTAATTACATTTACGTTGGACATCTTTTCTTCAATTTTTTTAAAGCCTAATAAATTATCTTCTAAATTTGTGATAGATAAAAATTTTTTATTTTCTTCTTTTTCTTTTTCGATCTTTTTTACTAGATTTTGTTCTTTAAATTCAATATTTTTATTTTCTGGTACTTTTTCTTTTTTATCCAGTTTTCTTATTCTTTTAAAATTTTATTATTTATTATTTTAAGAATCTATTTACGAATTTTTTCTCTGATTCCAACGAACTATATATTCTATTCGAAAAGTAATTTGGTGCCGAATCAGATATTTTAATATATTTAAATGAACTAATTTCTTCTATTCTACCTGAGATATCAATTGTGAAGGACTTTAATATTATTTCTCCCGTAAAATACGTGTAATAAGGAAGAATATATTTCTCAATTTTCAAATCTACAACTTTTTCCCCTTCAAACTTTTTCAACAATTCTTCCAATTCCTCTTTCTCTATACTATATTCACCTATTTTATTTTCTAATACGTTTATTAAGTTTGACATATATTTCTAATTGGGAAGGGAAAAATAATTTTCAATCACCACCTCAAATGCACAATCAAAAATAGATGTAAAAAATAATTTAACTACACATATATTACCTTTATATAAGTTAATTTTCTTCGTTGATCCGTTGTTGTGTGAATTCGTATTTGCTTAATCCCAATATCACCGTCGTTGTCTCCGCTGAATTTTGTAGTAGGTTGGCCCAAAAATTTGTGGTCTTCGTAGTTGAGATCTCTGGTAGAGTCCTTGAAGACGGGAGCAGAAGATTTCCTCAGGTGGTTCTCTGTATCATTGGCGGTCCTTTCTGGATTGTAGTTTGTTGACTTCCAGGGTCGGCCGTTATTGGATCAGGAATAGTTTTTGGTTACGTTTTTATTTTTTTTTCGACTTCGAAAAAAAATTTAATAAAAAAATTCGAGTTTTAACATTCTTGATTCAAACAATATTTTCAGTGTATTTTCACTTCAAAAATATAAATTTCAACACAACAATGAATCAATTTCAAAAAAATCAGTCTGCTATTTCATAATTTAACATTATTCTTCTCTTACTGTTCAACCACAGCGATGGCTACCATGATGTGAGGCGGTAAAGACGAGGAACGAAAAAGAGTAAGAGAGAAGTATTCAAGACAGAATTTATTAGCGGACTAAAATTACATTTGGAAATAAAATATGAATAAGTACGAAATGGCGAAGCAACAGCGATAGCGGATCGAGAATGGTAGGGGAAGCACTTCGTGATGAGAGTGTACAATTGACATATATATATAGAGTATGATCGTGATGATGATGAAGAAAGAAAGGGGGTGGGATTTCGTATCAACAATAGGACCTTTGACTATATACATACTGGACTGCTAATACTGATAAGAATAACACAGAGTCTAATGAACAACCGGTGATGTTGAGTCAGACACCCGTATCCCCGTTCAAAATGTTAGTTTACTGGTTTGCTGTTTAAAAACATAGAGCTACCTGATCCGCATTTAACCAAATTAATTACAAATTTCTATGTAAAAATTAGAATTAGACATATTTGTAAGAATATTTCGCAATTAGATAAAAACATTCGTCATACAGCAACAAAAAATATTATTTTTATGCATCAATAAATCAAATTTTAAATTGATTTAACTTTCTGAGTTTTATAAAACTACAATATTACCGATTTAATTCGTAATTAAAAGCAATAATTGTGGTAAGAAGAGACCTAGTCAAAGGAAAAGACAATAAGTATTAATAAATTTGATAATGAACTAACATTTTGAACAGGGATACGCCTGTTTGTTTTGAACACAGCTTTTTATCAGTATTAGCAGTCCAGTATGTATATAGTCAAAGGATAGGTCTACACCAACTTACACCAACCTACACCTGGAGGGCGATTCCACAAATGCAGGAATGTTATAGGACTTTGCGCCAAGTTTTACTTGAATATTTGTGGAATATCCCTACCGGTGTAGGTTGGTGTAAGTTAGTGTATTCCTATCAAACAGAGCTCTAGTGATATTAAGTTAGTTGTAATCTGTTTGTCCATTAACTATGAATTATGAATGACGATACGTTTTCCTTTTCATCGTTCCGAATTATTATGTATAATTAAGTAAAACTATTCGTCAATAAAAGTGCGATGTATAAGATGAAATTTCGCTTTAGTCAGTTATTTTCAAGTCAAGTTACATTCAATGTGTGTTTCATTACTAGTTTGCTGAGATTCTCACAACATGGTAAGGCAGAGCAAGGTTTAACCTGAACAGCGGCCAACTCCTCTGTGTTTGCTAACGTTTTATCTGTCGTCGTGCTTTGGAACCAAAAAACGCAGACTTCTGTTCCTGATCTGTGTCAACTGCCCATTATCAACGGATCCTAAAAACGTAGCTGTTCAACACACCTCTGGTTAGTCCTTGTTAATTAACAAATCGCTTCCACACGCCATCTTGCAAAACATGGAGGATGAATTACTTTTACTTGATGACTTGATGCTAGCAGCTCAAAAGGATTTGTGTGATGAGAACCGTCACCAAGAGGTACTGACTGTGCATACTGAATTCATCAATGCCAAAGTTCTTCGAATTGAAAATGAGTATCAGATTGCAGTCAAAGAGGCAAAAGCAAAAAAAACTGAGGTACCTGTTAGATTTACACAAATGGGGCAAGCGGAGCTGCTTTTACGTGACCTGAAGGTAGAAATAACCAAACTGAAAGTGAAGTAACGAGCACAGGAGAAACAAGAAGAAAAGGAACAAATTGCTACAGAAGCTGCCAACCCTCCACAACGAGCAGAGAATGTAAGAAAATCGCTAAAATTACCTATTCCATTGATGACCATACCGAAATTTAATGGTGATGTGCTGAAATATCGTGACTTTATGAGCCTGTTTGACACAACGATACACAAAAATCTACACCTCGATAAGTGCCAAAAAATGGGTTTCCTTAGAGAATATTTAACCGGGGATGCAGCTAATATGACAAGATACTTTGCATTATCAGATGAGAATTACAACTTCTCTGTCAACATTTAGAGCAGAATTACGGAGATACGTCGCGCCAAGTTTCATCCCTGTTTCAGAAGTTCTATGCACTTCCGGCTGCAACCAAAGACCCAATCAGCCTACGCAATACACTAAATTCTGCTGAGGGGATCTTGAAAATGCTGGAAACACTGAACCAGGATGTCAGTAATTTTCACTTGAGAGACGCCCTTATGAAAAAATTTCCCTGCAATCTGATTAAGGACATAGGTGATGATGATGAAGAAGGAGACATCACAATGGATGCATTTCGGAAATGAATGGGAAAATGTGTACGCACTCAACTTCGAATGTACAACCATTACGAGTTACCTGGACCCAGCATCAGTACAAAACTGCGAACAACTTCATCAACAACTCATCAGTATAGCCCCACTGCAGCAGATCCCTCCCATGCCCCTCCCCATGATGCAGCAACGACCCTTCCTGTGACAGTATTAAACAGTAATCAGCAGGCAGTTAAAATTTGTGAAAGCAATGGCGCAGATTGGAATAAATCATCACAAGGTCAACAAAAGCAGAAGCAGCTGAGAAACGAACCAAAATGTTTGTTTTGTGCGGAGACTCACTGGTCTGATAGCAGTACCAAATACACTGCGATTGATGAACGAAGGAAACTGGTATCCGATCGGTGTGTTATCTGCCTCCGTTAGAAACATGAGGGTAAGATGTGTCGTAAAATTGTACCTTGTTATCATTGTAAATCCATAGAACATAACCACGCTCTTTGTCCTATGGAACACACAAAGCCGATCACAACGCACATGACATGTGAGTCCTGTAGCTGCAATGAAACAAGAGGAGTCTTGGCAACATTAATGATACTGCTGCAGAATCCAACAACTGGTGAGCATACAATGGTACAAGCAGCGATTGACACCTGCGCAATTCAAACGATATTGGCTGGTGATGCTGCACTACGGATAAAGCTGCCAAAGGAACACCGATGTAGGAAGGCTGCGACAGGACTGGGAGACCTACCTGTTGGAAAGCTTTTGACCAATAAATACGATGTTTGACTGATTTTACCTGATGAGCAGTTTCTCGATCTTAGGGCACGCATCGCTGGGGTCATAACCCGGCAAGCTGAAACGTTAAATGTGGATCAGTTTAAACAAAATTATCCACATTTTGCACACTATTATATTCCTGAGACTGGTGATGGTAAATCTATCGAACTACTCATTGAGACAGATTATTTATGTCGTCTGGCTACTCTTCAAAAGAGTGTATATGTTGATGAGTCGCATCAGCTAATGTCAACTTGTATGGGCTACCTACTGTTTGATGACCCACCTGAAGGAAATGGAAATGACAATCTTGTCACTACCCTGCTCATGCAATCAGAAGATGTTGTGAAGGTTATGTGGGAGCTAGATGTTATTGGACTGAAGGATGCTGCACAACCACAATACGAATATGAAAAGAAAGCTCTGGAGCAATTCTACAAGGGCCTATGTATCAAAAATGGTCGTTATGAGGTCACCTGGCCATGGAAAAACTACCAACCTAACCTTCCAGAAAATTATGGTCTTGCTCTTGGCCGTTTAAAATCATTGTATCGGAGATTAGCACCCAGCCCACACTTATTGAAAGCTTATGATGAGATTATGTGACAGCAGGAAGATGTGGGTGTAATTGAAAGGGTACCACAGGAGGAATATCGTGGCACAGGAGTGGTTCATTACATCCCACATTATGCGGTGATTCTTCCAGATAAAACAACTCCTATCCGTATCGTGTATGATGGTTCAGCAAAGGCAAGTGCAAAATCCCTCAGTTTGAATGACAACATTCTGAAGGGAGCTGCGTGGGCACATGATTTGGTCAAGTCATTGATTCGTTTTTGACGTTACCCTGTTGCTGTAACATTGGACATTCAGAAAGCATTCCTTCAGATTAGAATAGCCAACCATGACCGAGATGCTGTACGATTTTTGTGGCTACATGATTCGAAAGAACCAACTTTAGGCCAAAATATCAAGGTAATGCATTTCTGTCGGGTAGCCTTTGGAATTGTGGCTATTCCCTTCTTATTACAAGGTGTCTTGCAACACCATCTTAGCAATTGTACCAGACCATATGCTGAGATTCTACTCAAAGATATTTATGTTGACAACTTGATTGCCTCGCTTCCATCAACGATTAATGTAATCGAATTCTATAAAGAAGCAAAGAATACATTTTCTGATATAAAAATGAATCTTACTCAGTGGGCAACTAACGATCAACACTTGCGTAATGTTTTACCAAAGGATGATTGGGCATAGATTGGGATTCTACAATAGACAAATTGAGCTTACCAACACCAAATATAGCGCATTTTGAAAAGAAAACCCTTTGTAAAAGGGTGGCCCTCAGAATTATGGCATCAATGTATGATCCGATGGGATGGGCTATACCTGTCATTGTAAGAGCCAGACTATTTATAAGAAAACTGTGGAATCTCAAATTGTCATGAGAAACCCCTCTCAACAGTGATCTCACTACTGAATGGCTCGACATTAAACAGAATTTACTTCGTGTTACTGAAATGCAGCAATTACGGACATTCTTACCGACAGATTATAATTTGCAAACTGAATCAGCTGAGCTACATATTTTTGTTGACGCTTCAAAAGATGCACTAGCAACGGTTGCTTATCTACATTCAACTGCGCCTAACTCTCCTTCCAGTATTGTTACAGCCAGAGCTCGATTGGCACCAAAGTAAAATCTGTCTGTATCACATCTTGAAATGATTGTTGCAGTAATGGGATGTCGAATGAGTGACTTCATTGTAAACGCACTTGAACTTAAACATAAAATTAGGCAGATAGTTTGGTCTGATTCAAAGTGTGTTCTTTCATGGTTAATGTCAACCAAAATTCTCCCTACCACGATTGAACGTCAAGTAGCTGAAGTTCGTCGATACAAGATAGTACAATTTTGTTATGTACCAACTACTCTCAACCCTGCTGACATTGCTTCACGAGGCTCTACTCTAGATGCACTTAAAGACTGCAATTGGTGGAATGAGCCACCATGGCTTTCTTCTCGATCAACTTGGCCAACTCATGATGAGCCTGAAATAAATAGCATGAGTATAAATGTTGAAGACTTAGAACAGCCAAAGGTACTAGTTACAATTGAAGAAATGAAAATGCAACCACCATTCCAAATTAATATCGAAGATTTTGGAAATTTAAATAGACTGCTCCGTCGAACAGCTTACTGGATTGCTTTTATCAATTATGTCGCCAAAAGAAAAGTCATCCAAACCATAGTGAGAGTTGACTACACTGCAGCACGAGATATTTGGTTATGTTGGGATCAGCAAACTAGCTATGGAGTTGTCAATTCTAAGTCTGGTGATAAAAATCAATTTTGTAACATATATGTATATTATGACCAGCGAGGTATTTTGCGGTGTCATTCGCGATTAGCAAACTCAAACCTGAGTGCAGATGCAGTCAAGCCCAGACTACTAGTAAAAAAATTGTATTTCACGCGGTTTATTATCTTGAATGCACATGAGTCAAACATGCATGTGGGTACCTCACACACGCTTGCTGCCCTTTGGAAAACATATTGGCTGCCACAAGGACGCAGGGAAGTGTTTACCATCATATGTAATAACTGTGTCAAATGTCGTCGATACAATAACAATCCATTCAAAGCACGTGCTATAGCACCACTCCCTAGTTTTCGTGTCACAGAAATGTCTCGCCCATTCCAGTACACAGGCATCGATGTATTTGGACCACTAAAATTGAAGGTTGACCCAAATTCTAATAAACTAACAGTTAAAAGATGGTCGCTTTTAATGTCAGCCTTGTAATTCGTGCTGTACACCTAGAGCCACTTCTATCGATGGATGTTGTTGAAATACTATCAGCACTTAAACGTTTTATGGCACGCCGTGGTACACCCGAAATTATAATCAGTGATAATACACCACAGTTTCGGATGGTATCTGGATCCATGGTTGATATTTGGAAAACAGTATTTCAGCATGAACAGGTTACCAAATATCTAGCAGAAAAGGCTATCGAGTGGCGATTTATACCTGCAAATGCTCCCTCAATGGGTGGTGTTTGGGAAAGAATGGTGCAGAGTGTGAAATCATGCATTACACAAACATATGGCGAAGGACAAATTTACGATCACAACTTTGCAACTATTCTAGCCAAAACTGAAGCAGAAGTCAACACTTGACCACTAACGTATGTTGATGATGATCTAAGCGCACATCTACTCACTCCTGCAAAATTTCTAATGGCATCTTAACCTTCTGTACCTGTCAACACAAACACTGATGGCCACATAACCACTGCTACTGCAGAAGAGTTATGACAGATACGGAAGGAAACCCAAAAGCAGTTAGACAAATTTTGGAAATGCTGGACTGATCATTATCTACTATCACTGCGTGAGCAAAATGATCGACTTGAAAAACAGGACCAACCTATCAATCGAATTCCAAAGGAGGGAGAAATTGTACTCATGGTTGACAACAATCTAAAATGCGGACAATGGAAACTGGCCTGTATCAAAAAACTCAATGTCAGTGATGATGGTATGACTCGCTCTGCATTGATTCGTCTGCCAATCAGCAATCGCATAATCCGACCAATCACAAAACTAGTACCAATGGAATTAGCAGATTCCACGGATAACATCGATCCAATGGCAGCTTGACAAATTTTGGTGGCTTCTGAGGGTGTGACCCTCCACAATACAAATGGTTCACAGTCCAATGACAACAACTCAGACGATGATTACGAGTAAAGTTCCTAAAACCATATCCCTTTTAATATTATGTATAAATTTAGTATATTACTTCATATTTTAATCTAGTTATTTGAATTCTGACTGCAAAAATTTTATTTAATTTTATTTTGTTTTCTTGTCTCTGGGGAGTGTTGTGAACTTCGTGAAAATAATTTTATATTTATTTTAGAGTCACAAAATCTACAAAATTTTTGACTTTGTGCCGGATTCACAACTTGTATTATTATCTTAAGGTAACGAATACCTACCCCGGCACAGTATTGAATTATAAGTTCATTTTATGAAAAAGTAATGAATAAACACCAATTCACTGTTCACAAATTTTATTAACAACCACTATGACAGGCGAATTAAAATGGACAGAATATCATATCACAAACCTTTAGGTAAAATGGCCAAACGAGCTGCACATAGTAAGATAGCAGAGTTACAGATTTACAGGTTATAATTATTTAAAGGAACAAGTTCTGCGCATCACAAAACGAATGCAACCAGCAATACAACTTAATATAGTTGGTAATAGTGATTTAACATAGCAGGTTTGCCACATCGGACGTGCATATCAACACCTCCCCCCAAACCTGCAATATTTTTCAAAGATTTATAAATATCACAAAAAATAAAAACAAACGTGAACAAAGTGCAGACTCGACAAAAATTATCAAGTTCAAAATATATAAAACGTATACAAAATATGAATCAACATGCTATAAAAAATATCACGAGTTTAAAATTACATATATATGAGATAACTAATATAAAAACACAAACACAAAGGTTTAAAATTTTTGTGGTTCACAATCTGATACAACACTCCTAACAAATGAAAAGATGGTTCTAAAAATGTGTTAAAATATAAATGTTTACGTGCACAACCTGTTGTATGAACAAGGGAAAATGTGTCTATTACCAGACACTAAGGCATTGGGCATTTTAGGGTTGTTCCCTCGAATGCGCGGCTAAGCGACTTCAGTCAAGCAACAAGTCTCGAAACTTCAAAAATTTTGTACGACCCAATCCTTTAGTAAACACATCGGCCAACTGGTCCAGGGTTGGCACTCTTTTCATACTTATGATTTTGGCATCAAAGTAGTCTCGAACGAAATAAAATTTTATGTCGAGATGTTTCTTACTATTCGAGCCATTGGCAAATTTGATACAATTATCATTATCCTCAAATATGAGGCACGGAGACGAAACATTTACATACATGTCTAATAATGTATTACGTATGGCAACTGTGTCGAGTACACAGTCGCAAAGAGCCACAATCTCAGCATCGGTGGTAGATAAAGTGGCGAGAGATTGTTTACGGCTTCTCCATAGTATTAAATTGCCATAAACAAATGTACAATAACCACTGACTGACCTACGAGTAGTTGGACAATTGGCCCAGTCAGCATCAACATATGAAACAATCTGTTCACAATTAGGAACACTTCGATAAACCAATTCTAAATGAACAGTGGTAACTAGGTACTTCAAAACTCTGAGCAAGTGCGAATAGGCAACCTTATCAGCATTACACTGGAATTGTCCAAAGTAAGATATGGCATAACAAATATCGGGCCGTGTCCCAAGCATAACGTACATCAAGCACCCAAGTAGCTCCTTGTAACGAGTGCACAACGTTTCATCCTTTTCCCTATTGCCATCAATAGATAGATACAATTTCTCCTCTATTGGTGTGTAGACTGGGTTGCAATTTTGTACTTTAAATTTTTCGGCTACTTCATTTATTAATTGTTTTTGATTTAATTTTAATATTTTACTGTGTTTATTATAACTAATTTGCAACCCCAAATACAATCTTATATTGCCCATATTGTGGGTCTTGAAAGTGCTGTTGAGTTTTACTTTAATATATGATATTATCTTATCATTCGGTCCACATATCAAAATATCATCAACATATACGAGGATGAAAACAGCACCTTCTGAATTTTGACTAAGATACAGACATTCATCATGTCTAGACGATACAAAACCAATGGAAGTGATGAACTTCTTCCATTTTTCAAACCCAGCTTTAGGAGCTTGTTTTAGTCCATATAAAGCTCTATTTAATTTTAGGACCTTTCTATCACAATTTACGTTAAGGTAAATACCTTCATGAATTTCCAAGTATACCTCATCATGCAGTATTCCATTAAGGAAGGCATTTTTAATATCTATTTGTGAAATAATATAACCATGAAAATTACAATAAGATAAAATTGCAACTGGTGCGTACAGTTCTTTAAAATCGAATATCTTATTTACTTCAAAGCCACGGGTGACCAAACGAGCTTTGTACAATTCAACACCATCGCTATCCTCTTTTACTTTAAATAGCCATCTACTACTGATGGGTTTCATGTTACGAGGACGGTTGACCAATGTCCAAGTATTGTTAGCATGAATCGCCTCCAATTCCTTGGCAATTGCCACCTACCAATCGGACTTATTATTTGAGGTAGTAGCTTCCTGAAAAGTTTGAGGAAACTCATTAAAAACAGAGTATGCATAATGACACAGGTCATCTGCATTTGGCTCATTAATAACAATATTTTCAATGTCCCATGGACTTACGTTACGTTTATTTACGTTAACCTCATTTGAGTTTCCATTTACGTTAGTCTCTTCTTGACTTGTAGATGCAACCTGTTCTACATTTTTATTATTTATACTATAATTTTTAATAAATTTACTTTCATCAAAGGTTACATCTCTAGCAATGATTAATTTGTCATTGTTGGTATTCAACAAGCGATAGCCTTCAGGATTATATCCCACAAAAACCATAGACATACTTTTACTATTAAATTTATCAGTTCTTTTCTCCTTCGGGATTGAAGCGTAGGCGTCACAACCAAAGACTCTAACATTGGACAATTTGACCTCCCTATTGTACCAAAGCCTCGCTGGAAATTCCCACCTATAGTTAAATGTTCGATTGTAAAGATATGCCGAGCATCTCCAACCAATATTTGTTATCCATCTTAGCATGCAACAGCATTGTGCGAGCCCTCTCAACCAATGTTCTGTTGAAACGCTCAGCATGGCCATTCATCTGCGGACAATACGGGACAGTATTACCATTACAATGCCAAGTAGCTTGCATTGTGTTTTTAGTCGCACGTTCATATACTCAGTGCCATTGCCGCATCGAATTTCATTAATACCTCGACTAAACATATTTCTGACCCTGGCCTCATAATCGAGGAAGGACTCAAAAACCTGTTCTTTGCTCTCAAGCAAATAAATTGTTGCAAAAGCAGTAAATTCATCAATGAATGTTAACACATAACGTTTTCCATCAAAACTGGTAGTTTTCATTGGTCCAATAAGATCGGTGTGAATTAATTCGAGAGGACGAGAGGTCTTAATTCTTGAACTATTGTGAGGCAATTTACATTGTTTGCCTTCCACACAGGACTTACAAAAATCTACGTTGTCATAATTGAAGTTTCCTATAATATGAGCCTTTGACATCTTTTTCATTATTCCAAAGTTTGGATGCCCCAACCGTGCATGCCACAGATTAACATTATCATCAGATTCATTTACATATGATTTTGAAAAATCTTTTAAAAAGAAACGAACATTATATAACTGTTGTTCTAATGACTTACTATAATTTATGAGCTCATTAGTTTCTTCACAAACGAGTTTAGCATTGCCTTGTGTGTCAAAATTTACACTAATCCCTGTCTGAGTGAGCTTTCGGATAATTAAAAAGTTGGTGGGAAATTCTTCAGAATAAAATACATTATTAATTGTGCATCTCTTGCCCATTTCTGACCAACATACAATAGTACCCACCATTGTGGCGTACACGAACATATTACGTTTATAAATTTTTATTTTAACAGGATTCTTTAACTTTATACTTTTTGCAAACAGACTATCATCATTTACGTTATGATTAGTTGCTCCAGAATCAAGCTTAAACAATACCTCTGTCTCTGAATTCAACTTATCTGACAAATTATCAGAACACATAAACGAAACATTATCATTGGAACCTGATCTATTATTATTAGCGGACGATGATCTCAAACTACCATTCAAATTTTCAGACAAATTAGCCTTATTACCATTATTATTATTATTATTATTTCTACAGAACCTAGCAATATGACCAAAACTATTACAATTATGACATTTGACTTGTGGACGATCAGTACCACGATCATTACCAGAATTATTTACCTTCAATCGGCAATCACGACTAATGTGACCTGGTTTCCCACAGTTAAAACATTTAAAGTTATGACTAGACGAAGAATAATTACTACGATTAGAATGTACATTACCAAAACGTTGATTACCATCTCGTTGACCATTATTTTGACCATTACCATCATTATGTCGACGACCTGAACCAAAATTACGATGACCAGCACCATTTGAGTGACGACCATTTCCACTGGGTTGACCAGCAATCAGCAGACTGAGATTCTGCAACTTTTGGCGCTGATGATGTACCTTTCACCTTAGTGTATTCGTTCAGCAACTTCATCTTGACACTTTCAAGATCTGGATTATCTTGATTTTCCAGAATAGCAACCACAGTATCGTAGGATGATGGAAGTGACATCAACATCTGCTCCACTATATCCTGCATCTTGAGATTAATATTCGCAGACTTCATCTTAATAATGAGATCCTCAAAATGGCACAAATGTTCTTCGAGATTTCCACCTTCTTTTAATCGCAAGTTGGTGAATTCTCGTTTCAGCATAATTCTGCTAGCGGTACCGGACTTTAAATAAACACGATCTAGCTTTTCAATGATTTCATATGGCTCAGTTATATCTTGAGCATATGAAAGATGTGAATCGGCAAGAAAACAAATAATCAATGACATACATTTATCAGCTCTTTTACGATAATCACGAGTAATACTACCTGCTTTTTCTTGTTCTAGTAGATCAGCTAAACCTTCGCCTCTAACTGTGATGAATAATCGAAATCGCCATCCTTCATAATTGGATCCACTGAAACGATTGAGACCACCACTTCGTTCCATCGCATCCAGCTTTGTATAAAACGGTACAGCTGGTTCCATAATTACGCAATTAAAGCTATTTATCAACAAAAAACATGAAAAACGAAGGTGTGCGAGAACAATAGGAACAATGGGATCGCATCCCAGTACAAACTTGCCATCAAATGTCCGATCAATCACAAAGATGAGATCACATGAAATAAAATAAAAAACGACATTAATGACTAGATTTACACTTAAGACGCAGTGGCGAGCGGGCCTGGGCCCATAACCTATTGAATTATAAGTTCATTTTATGAAAAAGTAATGAATAAACACCAATTCACTGTTCACGAATTTTATTAACAACCACCATGACAGGCGAATTAAAACGGATAGAATATCATATCACAAACCTTTAGGTAAAACGGCCAAACAAGCTGCACATAGTAAGATAAGAGAGTTACAGATTTACAGGTTATAATTATTTAAAGGAACAAGTTCTGCGCATCACAAAACAAACGCAACCAGCAATACAACTTAATATAGTTGGTAACAGTGATTTAACATAGCAGGTTTGCCACATCGGACGTGTATATCAACACACAGTCATACTGTTGTGATATTAAGTTAGTTGTAATCTGTTTGTCCATTAACTACAAATTATGAATGACGATACGTTTTCCTTTTCATCGTTCCGAATTATTATGTATAATTAAATAAAACTATTCATCAATAAAAGTGTGATGTATAAGATGAAATTTTGCTTTATTCAGTTATTTTCAAGTCAAGTTACATTCAATCGTGTGTTTCATTACTAGTTTGCTGAGATTCTCACGACAATATATGTTGGGTTAAGGTGATAATCCCACAACTATATTAAAAAAAATACAACCATATGATGGGTATAGTAGATCATTCACATGATTTCTTTCCTCCATGGAGTTCTAGCACGAGAGTTCTTACATTCTCATATTATAAAAATATAATGAGACGAGATCAAAATAAAAGAGATGTTTCAGTAACAGAGAGCAAATATGTATTTGAAGTGAGGTTTACTTCCAAGGAAAGAACAAATTAGTTCAAAATACTGTAATGTATTGAGGTGAGTTCTGATCACTTAATACAGAAAAGATAAGAACGAACTTCCATCTTAGAAAAAAAAAGTATTATTGACGTTAGTACAATGACTGACGAGCGGAGAACATTCTCCGTCGAGCAGTGGCGGCAAGAATATTGTGTCGATGATCAGTGTCGCCACATGTGAAACAAATAAATGTAATAAACATGTTACATACAGTGTTAGTCAGTATAAGGTTATGTGTTTGTGAGGGAGTGAGGGAATCGTATCCCAACATAATGCATTAAACAAGAATATAAATTACAAGTGCGAGGAAGATGAGCGATCTCCCTCCATAATAAGATTAAGGTTCAAGTGGGAAATGTGTTTTAGTGTTTACACATGTTCAAGAGAAAAAAGTTAGATTTGTTTGTACCTTCGATCACATACATAATGAACTGCGCATACTGATAAAATGTTGAACGCAACCAAATGAAATATACATTCCATTCAAAAGTTTTTTCCCTTATCAAATTGTACTATTCACAGAATTCATGTACGAATTCTCTTTGATTTATCGCCGTTAAATTAATTAGGATTCAGGTACAAATAGAAGAGAATTCATGTACTGTTAGATATCAAATATTTTATGAAAACTACATTAGTTTGTGGTGTCCAAAAAAACTTTGTCATATTTAAAATAGCACAAGTATCTGTCCAACTTGTAGCTTAGTTGATGTGTGTGACAGGTCTGAAGTTAATTGAGTAGGTAAGAAGATACCTTTACAGAAATCATTGACTTACTTTTAGTATTTGATGAACACATTGAAATGAAGAAAAACACTGCTCCAGAGAAACAGAATTCATTTTTAAACATGATCACTGAAACTCATCATTGAAATTGTTGTAACGGAAATCCCACCTTCTCTCTTTCTTCATCATCATCACGAACACATTATATATATATATATATGTCATATGTACACTCTCATCACGAAGTGCTTCCCCTACTACTCTCGATCCGATAACGCTGTTGCTTCGCCATTCCGTATTTCATTTGTGAAACATAATTTAGTCGCTAATAAAATGTCAGTAAAGTAAAAAGTCTCAAGTTCTTTCGATCCTCGTTCTGTACGCCTCACATCATGGTAGCCATCGCTGTGGTAGAACTTTGAGGAGAGACTTAGAAAATTTAAATCGATGAAATAATTTTTGAATTAATTTGCTGCTGTGCGAAAATTTTTTATGTTTTCTGTTGAATAATACACGAAGTAATTACCGTGTATTTTTGAGAAGTTTTAACTCGAATGTTAATTTATTTTCAATTTTGAAAAATTCAAAATTAAATGAAAAATTAGAAGCTGAAGTTTCAGACTTAATAACGGCCAATCCTGGAAGTCATCGAACGCTAAATCCAGCAAGGACTGCCAAAGAGATCGAGTGAACAACCAAAGGAAACCTGCTCCCATCATCGAGGACTCATCGTAGATCCACACATCGAAGACCCAATTTTTTCGGCCAACTCAAAACAAAATTCAAGCAGGAAGTACAGAGGTAGACAGCGAAGCATCAAAGACATAAATTATTCATTGGCACAGTGAAAATTATAAGGTAAAATTTTTTTGTAAAGGTAATATTTGTTGAAGTGAATTATTTTTCGTGTTTATGTGATTGTGTTTGAACAGGGGCTATTAAATTAAGACTTTTTGAAGTTATTTATGTCCCCTACAATAAAATTGTTTGAAGGAAAAATTGGTGAGTATAATATTAAGAAAGAAGAATTAAAAGAATTAATAAAAAAGTTTGAAGGTGAAAAAGTTGTTGATATAAAGATAGAAACTTACAATTTACCCTACGTTAAATACTTCACAGGCGAGATAATATTAGAATTGTTTGTAATAGATATATCGGGAAGAATTGAAGATATTAGCAGTTTGAAATATATTAAAATTTTAGAATCTTCAGTAAATTATTTTTCGAGCAGAATTTATAGTTCTGATAAATCGAAGGACAAATTTATGAACAGGTTCTTTAATTAGTTAAATAATAAAACTGGATAATATCGAAAAAGGTGAAAAAGGAAATAGTGAAAAGGAAAATTTAATTAAGGAAATTGAAAAAGAATCCATAGAAAATAAGAAATATATAGCTGTTATTAATAGAGAAAAAAGTGTGTTAGGTTTTCGTAAAATTAAAGAAAATATGGCATCCCAAAATGAAATTAAACCTATACAGGCGCCATTGGGAAAGGTATTTAATGGAAAATATTACTTGGACTGGCGCAGGATGATTATTTCAGCTATTAGGGGAGCTGGATATTACGATATTTTCGGGGAACACGAATTCCTACAATTGTATATTAATCATATAGATGATTTAAATTTCCGACCCGAAAAAGATACGGTGAGTTATTGCAAAATGCAAGACAATGCTAAGGCATTTGTATTAGAAAGAGTATCAAATGAAATCACAAAACAGATAAGGGACTGTAATACAGCAATATTAATGTTAAAAAAGTTAGATAATATTTCTGGCACGAAAACTTCGGTCACAGTAAATATGGCAAAGGCAAAATGGATGGAGTTCAGATTTCAGCTGGTGGAAATATGAAAGTTTGTTTAAAAAAATGGGATGAATTGGTAAATGACGTAAGAGATAGTGGCAAAGAAGTTACTGAAATAGAAGAATTAGAGAATTTGCAATTAGCCTCATGCTACGAGCAGGCAATTGCAAAAATGCAATATGAAAATTTACCTTCAGATGAAAAAAATTTGGATAATTTTAAAAGAATATTGAGAGAGGACTCTGACCAAAAATTTAGGGATCAGACCTTAAAAAAGCAAAATAATAATAATAATCAATCGAATAATAATTATAGAAATAATGGAAATAATAATAATAGATATAATTATAGGGGAAGATATAATAATTATAGAGGTAGGAATAACTATAGAGGAAATGGCAATGGTCATAATAACTACAGGAATGGTAATAGAAATAATTTTAATAATAATGGTGGTGGTAATAATGGTAATGGTAATGAAACAAACCAAAACCAAAATAATAATACGAACAATAGTGGGAATATTAATAATAATGGAAATTATAGAGGAAACAATTATAGGGGTAACTCAAATTATAGAGGTAATAACTATAGAGGTAATGGTAGAAATTATAATCAAAATAATACGAAATGTTACAAATGTGGGCAATTTGGGCATATAGCACAAAATTGTGGCAATAATAACCCACAACAAAATAATAATAACGATAATTTTAATAATAATCAGGGAAATTATCCCCCAAAAACAAATGCAAGTCAACCGAATACTAATAAAAAAGATAGTGCAGAACAGCAGGTGAAAATGTCTTGCATGGTCAAAAAATTTAATAGAAATAATAATGAATGGTTATTAAATGAATTGATTAATAATAATAAATATAATAATAATGAAAATTATACAATGTTAAACCACAAAGCAATTTTGGATGGAGCTGCAGAAGTACATCTAACGTCTGATTTTAATAAATTAGTAGATGTTAAAAAATTTGTAACTCCAATAAAATTGCAATGTGCTGGGAAAAATACATTCTTATATGCCACTCATACAGGAAGAATGGTGATCAAAGTCAAAAATTCCAATAAAACTTAGTCATTGATAGAATTGAATGATGTCCATTATGTGCCGGATTTAAACCTAGATATTATTTCAGCAATAAAAATCACAAATACAGGTATAATCAATATCGACCAACAGAAAAATATTGCGAACATTTACTTTATTGAAAATGCAGAAATAATTATGACTGCAAAAAAAGATGAAGGAATTTTTTACACATATTATAATGTCGAAAATAAGAATAAAAATATAGATAATAATATTAATAATAATGAACAAAATATAATATGTGCCCACGTCACTCAAAATATAGATGATGAATGGGATGATTTTACAGTAGAACTGGAAATTCAAGAAGAGGATATTAATACTGAATCACCTCAGGGGGGTGAAAATGATGAAATAATAATAGAAAATAATGAAAACAATAATAATATTAATAGACCACAAATAAATAATAATATCAATAAAAAATTACTAATACATAGAAGACTTGGGCATTTAAATGCCAGATATCTGAAAAAATTAAAAACTTTAGCAGTTGGCATTCCCGAAAATATAAATTTTAGGGATGAAGATTTGGTAAATTGTCAGATATGTTGCATTGCAAATAATTCAAAACTAGGACATACTGATATTAGGACAAAACCAACAAGTAAATTAGAGATAGCATCCTCAGATATTATGGGTCCATTTACGCCCTCTGTGGCAAATCAAAAATATATTTTAACTTTTATAGATCATTTTTTTGAAGTATACTTTTGTCATGCCTATTGCTAATAAAAGCCAGGTGACAAATGAATTTAAAAACATTATAATATCTATGAAAAATAAATTCCCAGAATATCCCATAGGGACTTAAGATGCGATAAATGCAAAGGAATATACCGATGCAAAAATAATAAATTATTGTAATGAGGTTGGCATAACAATGGATTATGTGGTGCCATATTCTCCAGAATTGAATGGTGTTGCCAAAAGGCAAAATCAAACTTTAATGAGGAGAGTACGAGCCATGTTGATTGATGCCAATCTAGACATAAAATATTGGTCCTATGCTGTAGTTACATCAGCCTATTTAATTAATAGATCCCCCACAAAGGCAAATGAAGGATATAAAACGCCTTACGAGTTATTCTATGGAATAAAACCAAATTTAAAAAATCTTAAAGTTTTCGGAGCATTAACTTATAGACATATACCTATAGAAGTTAGAAAACAAAATGCTACGAAAGCAAAAGCAAAATTAAAAAGTAAAATAGACCCAAAATTGGCACACAGAGCCGAAAAAAATATAATGATGGGCTATACAAATACGGGATACTGTCTTAAAGACCCTTATAATACAAAATCCTATATTTCATGTGATGTGAAAATGGATGAAACACAAAATATAAAATCCTTATTAATAAACAATAAACCTCTAACAATAAAATCAGCAGACTATGAATATGATCTAGGGATAATTAACCCAATTATTATGAATGTCAACATTAGATATAATAAAATATATATAGAGGATAATATTCCTAAAACTTTCTCTGAAATTGATACAAACCCTTTTAGGGAGGATTGGATTAGAGCCATAAATGACGAATTCAATTCTCTCGATGAAATGAAGGTATGGAAAATAGTTTATTATGATCGCCAAAAACTTATAGACACGAGATGGATTTTCACAATAAAATTTGATGAATTTGGAAATCCAAAACCGAAAGAGAGACTTGTAGCAAGAGGTTTTAAAGATCGAACCGAATACGGTATTGCTGAAACCCATGGCCCAGTAGCATCCATAGGAACCATAAGACTATTATTATCCATAGTTAATAAAGAAAAATTAATAATGGTGCAGTATGACGTGAAAACTGCCTATTTAAATTCACCTATAATAAAACCCATTTTTGTAAAAAGATCTGAGGGTATAAATATAAATACAAATCAGGTACTCGAATTGAAGAAGTCGATTTATGGATTAAAAACATCCAGCAAATCGTGGTATGACTTATTGGACACAAAAGTAAGAGATATGGGCTTTAATAGAACAAGGAGTGATAGATGTCTCTATGTAATTAAAAATAATGATAAAAAAACATATTTTTTAACTTATGTGGATGACATATTAATTGCATCAAATTCGCAATCATCCATCACCAAAATAAATGAAGAACTACAAAAAGATTTTACAATTACTATAATAAATAACCCAAGATTTTTTGTAGGTCTGGAAATAGTAAGAAATATAGAAAATAATACGATAATTCTCTCACAGTATAAACATATAGACAAAATGATTAAGAAATTTGGAATTTCAGAATTAAAAAATACAAATACCCTTATGGAAACGGGCTTAAAAATAGATAGAATAGAAAATGGAAGAGATGATACAGAATATAGGTCGATGATAGGAGGACTATTATATTTAGCGAGACTTACAAGACCGGGCATATTGTTCCCAGTCAATTTTTTCTCGCATTTTCAGAATAATTCCAATGATACTTTGAAAAATTACGTATAAAGAATATTTAGATATGTTAATACCACTAAAAATTATAATATAATATATAGATCAAAAGGGGATGGTATACAGGCTTATATTGATGCCTCTTATGCACACCAAGTTGACGACACAAATATAGAATTAAGCAATCTAAAAAAAGGAAAATCGATAACTGGATTTATGTTATTTGCTTGTGGAGACTTGGTGGAGTGGAATTGCTCTAAGCAGACTATTCACGCCTCATCAAGTACTGCAGCAGAAATAATTGCAGTTTTTGACACTTTAGATACCATAAAAGTCATACATAATATGAATTATGAAATTTCTAGAGAAAAATTGATCGTGGATATAATGGAGGACAATATTTCAACACAAAAAATATGTTCAGGGGGTAGTCAGAAAAAATCGAGAGCCCTAATGATCAAATGCTACTTGATTTTAGAAGCATTAGAGGAAAAAATAATATTTTTTAGAACTGTAAGTTCTGAAAATCAATTAGCCGATATTTTGACTAAGTCCTTAGATCGTTCAAAATTTGAAAATATAATTGTCAAAATATTGAACGAAACTAACATATACACATAATATAATAATAATTTGTTTATTTTAAAGTCATAATATGTTCGAAAAAATTTTCATTTCAAAGTACAAGTCGTCCCAAGTCCAAATATAAGTCGTAACATGAAAATAATTGCTGAAAAATTAACCTTCAATTATTGCAAAAAGAATACTTAACAATACCATTTTACTAGAAAATTCTTGCAAGAGATAGATACTCGATTTCTCAAAAATTGCAACAAAGAAAACAGCATTAAAATCGAGCAAGAATAAACCCTACAATTCGTATAATAAAAACCCTATACATTTTCAAACAAGCGTGAGAGAAATACACGAAATATTACCACACAATATGATGAAAGAAAATCCTCTAACAATGAACACAATAAAGATTAAAACCCATTACATGACCGCAATTATGATAAATCGAAAGAAGGTTGCCTTATCGTAAAACCTGTTAGACACCAGTTCAAATATAATAGCAATACACGAAAGATAATAAGCGATGCAACGTATATTATTCTACAATCTTTTACATGTCATGTTATCTAGATAAAAGATGAAACGTAACGTTCCTTTAAATTCAATGAACTCGCAATTGGAAATACCTTCGTAGATTTTTTTCTCTCTTTTCCTTTAATGTAATATGTGTACGTGAATATTTTTTCTTTTTCTGATTTTATTTTTTATCCACTTGAAATATACGATGAATGAATCATCTATTACTCATAATACTTTAATATTTTTGCATGTTACCAATCTTAGTATTTTGTTGGGATACGATTCCCTCACTACCTCACAAACACGGGACGTCACATTGACTAACACTGTATGTAACATACTTTTACATTTATTCATTTTACATGTGGCGACACTGATCGCCAATATAATATTCTTTTCCTCGCCACTGCTCGACGGAGAATGTTCTCCGTTGTCAGTCATTGTACTAACGTCGTGAATACACATATTTCAAAATGGAAGTCCGTACTTATCTTTCATGTGTACAGTAACTAATCCTCACCTCAATATGTTAGCAGAGCTGCGGACAACAGAAATAAGTGCGGTAAATTGACATGTAATAATTGTGTGTTTTTATTAATAATTGAAAGTTCGTGTTTTCACGCAAAGGAAGGCTTAGTGCCGAGTGATACTTCCACGCAAAGTGGTAGGAAAAATTAAAGTTCGTAAAGAAAAAGTTTAATTCAGTGATTAAAGTAAATATCCTGAAAAGTGAAACGTCGATAAAAGTAAGTAACAATTAAAAGTAAAATAAAGTGAAATTGA
>WOFM01002069.1:0-11282 GCA_011428145.1 Ericerus pela
CTAGAAGGTAAGGATGTCAGAAAATTTGGCCCAATTTTGAAGGTTATAGGTGAATATTATGGTGCGTGTTAGGACTGTGTCAATGAGAGTCTTATTTAGGGATCATACCCACAGATGAAGGAAACCTATATGTCGAGAGATAAGGAAATTCCAACCTAGTGTGAAGGCGACAAAACTGATGAAAATCTATTCCCAGCCTGGGATTTTGCGAAAAGATCACGTTGTTCTACGTAGATTAGATTCTACAAAGTCGAGTGTTTTTTCAAAATATTTTTAGATAAAATTATAAAATTAAATCACAGCCGCGTCCACCAGAGCTGAATTTTTAAAATAATTTTGGACTTTACAAAAAATTTTCTCTTTGGGTTAAAATAAAAATTTGTAGCTTGCATATATTTTCCAAACAGCTGTATTTAAACCAAAAACTAAATATTTTGGAGAATTCCATAAATAATTTTCAGATATTTTTGATCAATCAAAATAAGAGAAAACCAAAAAACACTCCAAAACATTATGCTTGCTTCAGCCAACAGTCATCCAAAATTCAATTTTCGCGGGTTCAATTTCCATTTGCTAAAATTTTCCAAGTCAGAAAATAAAAGCCTCTAGTCAGTCCATTTCCATTCCAGTAAATAAAATCAAGGAGAAATTTGGAGTGAATTTCATCATCTTCAAATTCTCCAGTTGAAGTAAACATAAGTAAAAATATTTCAGTTCATTTTATATGACAACATAAGATAATATTCAGAGGTAAGCGTTGTGTTACACCAATGTTGGAAATTAAATTAATGAATCTTGAACTTATATATAAATATAAAAATAAAATGCTGTGCGTTGGTAAGCGTGTAACTTCTGAACGGCTGGACTGATTTGGCTGATTTTTTTTTTTTTTGAATATTCGTAATAGTAAGAAAAAGGTTCTTACATAAATAAACAAAATGTGGAAAAGTTGGCCGGAAAATTTAAAAATTCGCGAGAATCAGAAAATTATTTTTCTGGTAAAAATTTTTTTTTATGTCAGAACCTTATTCAGACTATTAAGAATATTAAAAAAAAATATCAGCCAAATCGGTCCAGCCGTTCTGAAATTATGAATTAATCTATGGCAGAACTTTTACAACTAAATGTATAGGTTGAGCCATATCTGCCGATCATAAGCTTTCATTTGATGTTCCTATATATCATGTAGTTTCGTTGCGCCATTAATATACAAAAGGAGGAGCAAATTACTATTTTACTGGGACTATTAAAAATAAATAAAATCAGCCAAATGGGTCCAGCCGTTCTATGGCAGAACTTTTACAACTAATTTTATAGGTTGGGTCATACGCCATTTTAAATCGTAATTTTTCCAATCACCGTTTTTTTTTTGTTCCACTAACAATGCACGCTTTAAACAAATAAAACAATACGGTGATCCAAAATGGCGTATGTCTCAACTCGGGGTTATAGAGTCTTACTAAATGTAACAAGTTATAAAACTAAATGTGTACGTATTACTTCCATGGATTTATTGATAATACCTCGACACAAACATTATTGTGGTACTTCTCCATATTATTAATTATGCCATATTGAGTTTTTATGTACTTATATGAATAAATTATATGGTGATCGGATAATAAATGACGATAAGTTATTTTAATGTACTTAAATATATCAGATTGAGTAAGTCTCTTTACAACCAGGTACTGTGGCATTAACCTTGAAAATCCGTGCTTCTCAAATGGTCAATTGTATGTTGCCTGTTCCCGTGTTAGAAGGGTCTTCAGATTTATTTGTTCACGCACCAAACAAAAAAAATCAAGAAAATATCATATATCCTAAGGTATTGCAATAAAATAATTGGTAATGTCCAAGTATACCAATGCAAACAAATAATTTGTTTTTTTCAATTGTTTAATTGAGTATCATCAACTGTGTACCTATGTAAAATTGTGGGAAATTATGACTTAATTCAGTTGAGACAGAAATTCATGAACAAAAGGCCAGGGTTAAGTACTGTGGAATACCTTGTCGTGAAAAGATATTCTCACCAGAGGGTAATCAACAGATTTTGCTTGTTCAACCACTTCATATTAAACATATGGGTAAGCCAAAAGCTGAGCAAACACTGGCAATTTTAGAGCAAACGGTTTATATACAGGCTTAATTACAAGCACATTGACACACATATGTAGCAAATACGTATCTTTGTGTGAGTGGCCTAGTTGAGTAATTTCTTATGGTGATAAGGAATGATGGGCTGGTTCGAGTACAGAATCATGACATCATCATATTGTTGAGATTAGTCATGGTTCAGCACTCATATATTACTTGCATGTATTTGCAAAGTGCAACAATTTGTTTAACTCATGAAGACAAATATTGGCCTGCCTTGTGGCGGCAACTGTTGTTGGGGATCCAAGCCCCTAAACTTCATACAAGTGAGTCCCCACAAGTACCAATATCACATTTCATGAAAATCACAAATTTAATTTTATATAACAGTTCAAATGTTGTATCTTTCTCATGTATAATAATATTTCTTATTCAAATTAAATAAATGGTGAACAAGAAATTAAATGATATAAAATTTGATATACATCCATGCAATAGTGAAGCATTGCTAGGTCAGCTATTTCTGTATATTTGTGAAGTTATTTTAATATGTGTATAATTATTGTAAAATGGGTTGAACAATGAAAATAAAATGAGCTATCATGAACATGGGGGCGAATTTTGGAAAGGTAGATGAGTTAGTATAAAAATCTTACTTATTTTTTGTAACCTTTTGAGTTTTGGTTAAAATGTTATTTAGGACTGTGATATGATGTTTAATCTCAACAGTGGTGAAATTCTGTTTTGATGAAGCCACCCCTTTGGGTTACCATAGGTTTCACAATAACCTTTTTAAGCATTAGCTCACACTTTTAATTTGAGAAGGTGTAGCATTTTTTAGCCTTCCAAGGATTTTTTCATTAGATTCATGAAGCCAACCCAAAGTCATGAACAAAA
This sequence comes from Ericerus pela, assembly GCA_011428145.1. NCBI lineage: Eukaryota > Metazoa > Arthropoda > Insecta > Hemiptera > Coccidae > Ericerus > Ericerus pela. Next base: position 2,998 of record WOFM01002069.1, read on the forward strand.
ACTGTATCAGTCATTTTATTTGGATAATAGAATCAACTCGAAATAATCTTAGATACCTATTGTGGAATTCCTTGTTGTGAGATGTATTCATATATAGATGGTAAACAATAGCATTGTGTGTTCTGCCACATCATACACAAATATATGGGAGAGCCAAATCCAAGGCAAACACCGGTGATCTTGTAACCAGTTTTGTGAGTTTATATAGTGGATTTGGCAAACATACACCGACACACATATGTACCTATACATATGGTATTATGTCATAACATTACATCATTTCCTGTCTCTGTAAGGTGATAAGAAATGATGCAGGGCATTTGGAACTGGGCCCTGACATTACCAAGATCTTTATCAGGTAATTTGTCATGGTCTGTATAATGTATCTTATTTGTACATATGTACAGGTAAGAACATACAAACATATATGTGTGTAATTGTTTAACATCATAGAGACGAATATAAGCCAGCCTTTCAGTGGCAAATGTTGTCAAGGGGAATGAGTCCCTGTACCTCATACGAGTATTGTCCTCAAACCTATTATTTCAATTTTCAAACACATATTTGTGGTAAGAATGTCACATTTGTTTCAAATTTAAAGCTGAAAAGTCAATATGTTTTTGAAATATTTATTTGAAAAATTGTATTAAAACTAAATAAGACTCTTCCCAGACATAATCTTAAGGGCAACAACGACACAGTTTAAAATAATACTTTTAGAACATCCCAATAATGTTATGGATGGAATAGAGTGAAATAAATTTAAATAATACTTATTTTTATATACTCTAAAATCTTGATGAATAATAATCTTACTTTATGAGAATAATGTCTAAAAACCAAATAATCCTCTTTTGCATACCAGAAGTGTGGTATCATTCATCAGATATCCAGAACATAACCTGAGATGATACACTTTATCAAATTAACGAAGTACAAAAAGGTATTGTGACAATAACAACCCATCTGCTCTCTGTACACTGGTGCATTCTGCAAATCTGGATGTGACCATCTACATACTTATAGAACTCATCAGTACAATTCTGAAGATGTGCTTATCTTAAAAATATCATATTTTAAGTTATGACTGTATTGAGATGAGGGTGCAAAATATTGTATAGTTCCCCCTCAAAATGTCCATATTATGTAGGTACTTAATTCTCCCTCATAGTGCAAGCAGTTTGCTACATCTTCCTCTCCTCATCAACACATTTCAATTTTCATACTGAATCTTATCAGTGCAGTATGAGCAGAGAAAATGTGGGAACCACAGACGCGAGAAAGTTCCTAAGTGTGTTTAATGTTAGGTCGCCGCGTATGCACTTAGGTGTATGTTGTGTTTGTTATCCCAGATAGTTGTGAACAAACACACAAAATAAATACTTGTTTTTATCAAACAATATTTAATACTGAATTATCGTCACAACAAATTGCGGTTTACACCTCGTCACAATAAATTCTTATACTTAATTTACTTCGCTCACTTAGTGGATAATCGCACGTAAAACATATATATATATATATATTAAGATTCTACCTATCGTCGTCTCACCTCTACATAGGGTGGACTACTAACTTGGCGGTGTCTGGGAACACCTACAGACTTTAGAGTTCAATGTAGTAGAACTACCTCGAAACTCTTTAGAAAGGCAAGTGAAGTATTGGTGTAAATCGATTTACCAAGTGACTTCTTTTCATGCCTAATATTGTTTACTTTCGCAAAAGGGTACCTCAGGTACATACCTAAATAGTGCTGACAATTATGCTGATAAATTGTATGTCTGCATAATTGTTAGCTCTTGTTAATGAGGTTACTAACAGAGGTAACGGTGAATATTTAGAGGAAATATTTGCCGTTAATTGTTGCGGAGTATTTAGGTCAGCGAATATGTTCGTCTGTCTAAATACGACGGAACAATATACATAACCAAATTTTTTCTGTTCTTACCTGCATACTAATTATTGACACAAATGAGATGGTGATATCATTGAACAAATCTGGATTGTCAGATTGTAGCACTTCATATATGTCTATTGATTTTGGCTTTAATACAGCATCACAGCGTTTTATAGCTTCAGCAAAGACTGGCAAATTTAAAAGCTGTTTACCCATTCCATTCCACTGAGAACCCATACCGGAGAACACAAAGCAGACTGGACGATGCGCATTTCTTCGTTCCTGTAATTAAATGCGTACCTACAGCTACTGACTATAACATATTATAAAAATTATAAATAAGATTCATTTCAGGTTGTTCATAAAATCTATTTCAATTCTAATCAATTATGATTAAGACACTTGGTATCAGAGGATAGTTCCTATGAAACAAATTGATGAATATTAGCAGTCATAATGTAGGTATATATATAACCTAACTACTGGCAGTTACAAATTAGGTAATTATTTCGCCTTTGTCTTATATTCAGGGCCAAGATGTATTAACCCATATGCTACCTACATGTATGGTAGTGGAAAATATTGATGTAATAATATTAATCTGTTATCAAAAATTAAGGCCACAAATTATAGAAAATACTTTCTGCTAGTAGGATATAGGGTAAGGTTTTCCAGATGACAATTTTTTACTATTTTTACTATATTTTTCCAACAAATGGCTCAATTATGATTTTTTTTTTTTAAATTGTAGCTACATTCTTTGACTACTTACCATACAATTTTGAAAAGTATCTGTCAATTACAAAAAACAAAAACTTGAAAAAACTGAAACTACTCACATGTGTCAATGTGGCATATTTTGATGCCACAATGACACACCTACTTTCCACAATAACACACATTTAAAATACATTGTTTCCAAGTTTGTCACAATCACACACTTTTTGAAATCTGGGTTGTCTCAATGACACACCTATTACACAAAAATTGGTATATTTTTTTAATGAAATAACCTTATTTTGAAAAAAGTTCAAGATGTTTAATGAATAAAGAACAAAATATAACCATGTAAGTATAAAATATGGTTGAAGATAGAAAAGACATAAAAAGTGAAAAAAATAAAATTAAATGGAAAAACATATTAAAGTCTTTTTGTAAGTCTAATTAGTTAAAGAAACTAAGTTATTGCAATAAACATTAAATCGGATTAGCCCCGTCCAAATTTCTTAGCTTTTACTTTTCAAATAATTTAGTTGAATGAAAGCTGGTATGTCTTTCACTGGTGGAGTCGAAACACATGGCTTGTGTATTTCTTAGTAAATTTAGGCTTAAGAAAATTTCCAATCAAGCATCCATTTCTTGATTTAATGATTTTAGAAGTGTGTTATTGGGGCTAATGAAAAGTATGTGTCATTGTGACAACTGCTTTAAAATTAAAAAAATCATTCTGATAATCCACTCCTGTGGACATATTTCTAAAATTATGCATCCAAAATATAGAAAAAAGAACAACGAATCCATTGGTATATAATTCACTTACCTTCAGTAATTAGAAAAAATATGGAAAAAAAAAAAAAAATTAATTTAGGAATTTTAACATTTTCTTCAAAATATTACATCAAAAACATAAATTATGAAATATCTTGATAAAAAACTGATTTTTCCAACTCTTAGATGGTGCATATTAGCACATATTGGTACATATTCACATATTCTAAACTACCTCTCTTGTAGAGGGTGCTAATAGTTTATTAAATATTGATGTGTGTCATCATGGCAGTGTGTCAATGTGGCAAACCTTACCCTACCTATTAAAATTGAAAATATAATAATAAATAACATACAGAGTAGGTAGATGAAACTGACCTCTACAACCAATGTTGTTTTATTTGTTTTTGGAAGAATTGTAAAACCACGGTAGATGTGAAAGGGTATATCTGTACTGAAGACATCATTTGCCAACGCTATCGCTTCCAGATTATGTGATTTGAGTGTAATCTGATAAATAAGTTAAATTAGAAGATTAAAGTAGAAATACTGTTAAGCATTACTCATCAAAATTTGTAACATGGAATATCCACATTTATCCGCTGGTAATCTGTACGGATAAAAAAACAGCATGCTCTCATTGGTTGTAAGATAATGGTGTATCAGAGAATCAATAAAAGGCAGTTTATCCTACTTCTAGGAAAAGCATCAGGTTGGGAATGACCTTAAATTAATGTCTGCTGGCCAAGCTGTTCATACAAAAATGTTTGTAGATAACTTCCTGTGTAACTTTTGCTGATCATTCAGTTCTCTTCTTGTCATACCAGAGAACCCATTTTCATTTTTTGCCGCGATATTTTTATTAGTATTTGATAGATTTTGTACACGATATGTTGAGTTTTTCATAGGCGATGGCCCATTTTTGGAGGTGTTGACTGTGGTCTTTCATTGAAAATTCTTGTGATATGTACTTACATTCTGTGATTAGTTGCTTTGGTTCATTTGATATAGGTAATATTAATTAAAACATGGTTTAAATTCGAGTCTTCAAATGCTATCAGGGGTAATAATGTTGTTACCATCCTTTGTAGGTGATATTTGCTGAAGTTCTCTAATCGTTTATGACTGGGGAAATTTTTGTGGTTTATATTATATAACCCCTATTCGCGTACCAAAATTATTCAGGGAAAATTATTTTGAAAAACAAAAAGTTTAAAATTATTACAAAGAAGTAAAATTAATGCGGAGAAAAAGATAGTAAAGTTAAAAAAAAGCAATAATTTTATTATTACAGGAAAAATTTTATATAAAAAATTACCTATAGAAAGAAGTCAAGAGAAGACAAGTTGTCAAGATGATTTTTGAGAAGACACAAGCGTCTCTATTTCACTCGGGACTCAGTCTTACGATATTGTAATTCAGATTTTTTTTTTTTTGTATTTCTCATGTGAAGTTAATATTATAACCACCAGCTAATCAGCGAACATAAACACTCTCAAAAACATCGTAAAAATAAACTTGTGAAAAAAAAAAAACACAAAATCACTGACCTCCAAATCAGATACACGGATTACAGGAGTGCGCTGAATATAAAAATGCTTCAATTTAATTATTATATGAACGAAAAAATATGTAAAATCAACCAATGGCAATGTCCTCAAGCCAGACTTCCGAGTGAAATTTAGACGCTTCTGAGAAGATTAGTTAATGAAATGCGTATAAGATAATGGAGTTAGAAATATTTTAATACTCCATTTTCAAGAAAACTAGGTAAACAATTAGAAATTTTTTCAACAAACTCCCTCAAATTTGATGGGATAAACCATGAGTAAAAACACTGAGAAGCCAAATAAAGGTCTATGTGCTCGATTTTTTTCTTAAAGTAAAAAGTTTAAAAAAATAATTCACCAATATTCCAATTTTTCCTCAACATTGTTCCAATAAAAGTGAAATTTATTGTTGAGGACATAGATAGCATGGGCGTTTTTCAGGTGTGCAGGGGTATGTTCCGCATATGCAGAAAATTTTTAACGAGAAAATTCAAAATTCTAATAATCAGTGACCTAATAAAATAAATTTAAAAAAAAATAATAATTTCAGTCAACTGAATAAATGATAAATATAGTTTTTTTTTTCCATGTTTTGCAAAATGCTTCAAGAAAAAATATACATTTTAGTTTTTGTGTAGGTAGGTATATTGACGCATGAGGCTATCACCCACTTTTTATGTAATATATACAAATAATATCTTAATTTTTGTCATATTAGGGACAGACTATATATACATATATACATACATGTCGAAATTTTTATTTTGTGTATTTGATGATACTGTTCCCTTTTAGATTCATGGCAGATTTGAAATTTGTTGATCATGTAAATTTTTGTGTTTGTGTAAGTCTTGCAGATGTTCAATTTTTTGGCATTCTAACGCATCTAGCCATTACAAAAAAAAAAAAAAAATCAAAATTAACAGACTGTGCAGAATACATAGGTATGCAACCAGTAATACCTAGGCTATGTACTTTTTTGTTTTTTGCTTTGGCCTTTCCATTTACGCCAGTGCCTTGATTTGTCCTACATACGTGTGTAATAATAAAATTATCTTTCTTCTGTATTTTGAAACTGGTTTTCTTTCACCCTCTCTTATTTTCTGGCAAGCAAGCAACTATCTAAATTCATTTTATATACTGTATGTTCACTATTGCTTGCCACACACATATTTATCTGTCCATGCAGACAGGAACACTTTTTGTTACCATTCTATTTTTATATGTTCACAAAAATATGTATTCATTTTATTTAATACATTGTGTAACATTTTGAAAATGTTTTGGTGAAATTTCTTAGTGGCAATGGCTAGTGGTGGTGTCGATTCCTAGGTATGGCTGGAGATTAATGATCTCATAATTTATGCATATTCCGAGGTATATAACCTAGGTTCATATTTTTATAAAATATGATCAGTATGGTCTAAATTCCAGTTCTACAAATTCTTGGCAGGCTGTATGGGTTGGGTGGTGCTAATTCTGTGGGCATCATTCGGTGTAGATTGCTAATACCTGGGCAACTTGGATGTGTTCATTGAGTTACAAATATTGTCAGTACTAATGGGTAGCGGTGTCCATTTTAAGCCCCCCTAGCATACCACAATCTTTTAAACACCTCAACCATTTTCCTCTCCAATCTTGTTTTCTTTGTTCTTTTCCTTTCCTATGTCAATTTAAATTCCATTCTCTCTCTTTTTCTCTTTTTGTCTGGCTGACAAAGTGTCTAAATTCTTTGATATTTCCCAGCAAAAGTGCATTATGTTTTTGTCACCTATCCATCTCCATCTCTATCCAAACAGTCTAAAATACTTTCAAAGAAACAATTTACTGGGATCAGCCAATTTCTCTAGTCTGGCAGGCGTCAGTTGACCTCTTTGAAATGAATTTATTGCTGACCACTATCATCTTCTTATCCATTATAATTTTGTTTTTTCAAGTAAGTTTTGACAGTTCTAAGATAGAGGAATTTTTAATGATTTCCTTTGAGGCAAATTTTTCTCCCCTTTCCTCATCCGATCCTCAAACCGTATGTCCATATAAACTCATCTTCCCAACTTAGAGATCTTACTTTTTGATTTTACCTCTTACACATTCCAGTGGCTACAAAGTTTTGAAGTAGATACATCTACTTGCATGTTGGCATGTAAATTATAGTAACAAAGTTTTTGTTCATAAAACTGATTGTGCTCTTTTTTGAAATAGTTCAAAAGTTTTAGAAAAGTTTTGATTTTAGATAAATTTTTATGGACAGAATTGTGTTTCATATATAAAAGTTGTGCTTTAATTTGAGATTTCTACTCATGTAAAGGATATCAATTTTATTTTGGGATCTTTCCTCTGTGAAATTATGTCGATCAAAATCAAAATGTGAAATTTTGGACTCCTTTTAAATGAAAAGTGTTTTAGCCAAAATTTAAAATTAATCTTTTTTTTATCTAAAAGTGTTCCAGATATTAATAAACACATCTAAAAGTTTTTGTTCGAGAAATCCATGTGTTGAGGCAGAATTCCATAATACAAATACAGTTAGAGTACTTGATTCAAATTAAAAAAGAATTCTCCGAGAAAATTAATTGCTTTTTTTGTTGTTTTTTCCTGTGGTTAAGAAATTTTCTACACTCCATTGCTGGTTAACTATTTTGTCAAATCAATCAAACAGGCAATGAATTCCTGTCGATGCTACTAATCTTAGTGGGTCCATTTTCAGCTCCAAAAGTTTTGTTCTATCTAATTGGGATATCTGTACCGCCAATAAAACTTGTAAGAATTTACTATTTGTAAATTTGTGTTATTTGGTAGGTATGTCAAAGTATGTTCCTTTTTATTAAAATAATTATGAATAAAATTATTTTAATTATTTTTCGGATCAAATAATTTATTTTTAATTTTGGTTTTCCCCTTATTGGGTTTGAAAAAATGAAAAATTGGGTTGATTGTGAGTAGGATGAAGGGGTTCTAGGGTGGAATATTTGTTGTTTTAGAAAGATTGTTGGAAGAATACACATGCGTGTCAATATTGAGGGATTTATCTGGACATATAAATTTATTTTTGTTTTGCAATAAATTAGTGTTGGAGAAACCAGTGTGAATAAAAATATGTGATGGGTTACCTGTTAATAATTTATGTTTGACAGGTGGGTACCCATCCTTGCATGTCACAATAATTGTTTCAAGCATATTGCATGTATTGTTGAAGAGCCATAAATTAATTTAACTTCAATATTCATGGAAAAGCTTACTTTAATAAGGACTTTTTTCACACCTTTTTCTGTACGTCCACTCAGAAGCAGCAACCGTGGAAGACTTTTATTTCAACCAAACCAGTTTTCGGATCTCTAAAGCAAAAAAAA